>JAASFL010000292.1:0-23964 GCA_023333735.1 Globisporangium takayamanum
CGTTCTGGAACGTGGCCAACTGGGACCAAGTCGTCGCGTACTACGACGAGTTTGCGTCCAAGCAAGCGCCGATCCCGATCCCAGGCAACTAAGAGACAGATCACGAGTGAGTGAATGAGCACGAGTGTGCGAAGATGTGTGCGTGTGAGTCCGTTATCGACAGTGTGTGAAGTTAGCTTGATCCATGTATTCATGCGAACGAGAGAACCATCGTTTGGTCTCGAGTTTCCACTCATTTGCAATCGCTGCTACATCAGTCGTTCTGATGTTGAGATGGTGCGATGATCGGCTTTGCCGATCTCCACGACGCGTGCCATCTTAGAACCTTGCGAGCAAAGTGACCGATCGATCAAGCGAGCTCTCGTGGCACCGGCACGTGCAAGTGCGTACCTGAACAACAACGAAGCAGTGGGAAGCAACCTCGATGCTGGCGATCGCTGCAGAAGTGGGAACGAAAGAGATCGGATCGGATCAGCTCTAACGTCGGAGCAACGACGACGTGCTCGAGGCAAAGAGTCCTCTGCGAGATGACGCTTCCCAGGGTTGCATGTAAAGGCGAGGCCAGTGAATACATGTCTTGTCAAAGTATACAAACGAGATCCTGAATCTCGAATCTGTTGTTTGTTGATGTAAATGGCCCGGCTTTGTATCGCATGTCAACTTGGTCGTCGAATTGTAGCCAATACAATCTCCAAGTCACATGTTCTTGTTGGAATCCTCATTCTAGCAACTATAGTGAATCACTAACAACAGCTCAATACAATTCGAATCTGCCGCCGAAATGGTGTGCACGACACCATTCGCTGCACTTCCAGCAAGTACGTGGCGCTGCATGTGCATGTGTGCCTCATGATCATGTGTGCCTGTGCCTGTGTGCGTGTCCCACCAAAACCCGAGCTGCCTGCGCACTCGAAGCACTCCAATGCATTTACTGCATGGCGCTTCGACAGGCGAGTGAACCAGACTCGCATGGCGTACACACCCGTCGTCGACTCCTCGATCCGCGTGCTCGGGCAGTCTTGCGGCTCCTGTCGCTGTTGTATGTGTGTGGGCGTGCCCTCGCATGAACCTCACCCAATGCTCAAGCGCTCGCTCAAGCTCGCAGAATAGAGAGAGAGGCAGGGAGATGGAGAGCTGGAGGAACAGAATGCATCAGCCACGCGGCAGTCACTTTCAGTCACCGCGTGACATCCATGGCGCATAGCCGGTCGAGCGCTCGCTCGCCCACGCCCCTACATTCTCACTTGCCATTTGCTCACAGTCGTCTGATGGCGAGTGCACCTGCTGTCCACACTCTCTTGCTCGCGACGCGACAGCCACTGTCGTTGTCGAGACTCATTGACACGCTCCGCTCGGCAGCGCGGCGATTCACATACGCGCGCTTGTCGCCGACGTCCTCAGTCGAGAAAGAGCGCAGCGAGACGCACCACCGAGCTCACCAGCAGTAGCACACAGCGTGCTCCATTCTTTATCGTCGCCACTGTCGCCGTCGATCCTCGCTTCTAGCTTGCTAGACGCCTACGCACAAGCACACCCATGCCGTCGACACTCCAGTACACGTACGCACGCTCGGCCGACCAGCCATATGCAATCGATATGCTGCCACTCCCAGACGCCGAGAAGACCGCGCTGCTCACAGAAGCTCGCGCTGCGTACCGCAAGCTCTTTTCAGCCATGACAATCGCAAAGAACGGCTCGGACGCGACGGTCGTCGCAGGACTCAGTGGCGTGACAACGACCAAGTCGATCATGTTCTGCACCACGACGACTGTGTACGGCACGCTCGAAGAAGTCGCAGCGCTGTACGTGACGGACGACACGTCGATCGTGCTTGACTTTGCCGAGTCAAAGCGGCTGTATACGCTCGAGACGCCGTCCAAGCACGCGCCGATGCGGTACAGTGGCGTGCGCTGGTCGCGCTGGAAGTCGCCGAGCAAGCTCGTGGCAGACCGCGACTTGCTCTACGTCGAGTTCATGGACGCGTTCACGGACCAAGACACGGGTCGCCGCGGCTGGGCGCGCTGCACCAAGTCGATCGTGCATCCGTGCTGCCCCGAGTCGCAGCATCCGTACGGCCCCGTGCGCGCCGAGGTCTTTTGCTCCGGCATGATCTTGCGCGAGACCGATACGCTCGGTGTCCTCGAAGTCTCGACACTCGTGCACATTGATACGCAAGGCGTGCCGACGTTCATTGCGCAGAAGGTGCTCAATAGCCGCAAGAAGACTGCTGTGAACGTCAACCACGTGCTCAAGCTCGTGCGGCAGATGCACGGCGACGCTGTCGAGGACGGGACACTCGATGACCATAGCGACGACCGCAAGTGCCGCTCGTGCAACGACCACATCTCCAAGTGGATACGTGCGCGCCACTGCCGCCACTGTGACGAGGTGCGAGCGACTGCAGCGCTGTTTGTCTGTCTGATGAGTGTTCGAGACGCCAGGACTGACGCCCTTGTGTCTCTCTTCTGTCTTAACGCTAGCTCCTGTGTAAGAAGTGCGCACTGATCAGCTACGCGAACTCGGGTCTCGCTGGAAAGACCACGCGCATGTGCATTGACTGCGGCAGCGGCAAGCGCGCCGAGATGCAAGCAGCGACGGCTACAGCAGCTGCAGGTTCCTCGACGCGTTCGCTATCCGTGCCGCATCCTGCGAACTCAGGCAGTCGACGCCACACTGCCGATGTGTTTGCGAACGCCATGGCCATGCGCAAAGGCTCGAGTCGCTCGATCGACACCGAGTCTGTCACGAGCGCTCCAGACGACGGCGACGCTGCGCTCGAGCTCCTCAGTGAGCTCCACTTGCGCGAGAGTGGCAAAGACGCAGCAGCGCCAGCTCTGAAGCGGCAAACGAGTCGTCCACAGAGTCGCCGCTTGGACCACCAACACTCGTCGTCGTCGTCGACTGCAGCAAACTTCCAGCGCCTCAACTCGCGCGAACGCGGCGCGTCGCTCTTGAACGAAGCGCCACAGAAGCGCCGCGATGCACCAGTGGACCTCTCGTACCTCAACGACCTCGTGAACGCAAAGGCAAAGTGAATGAATGAGCGAGTGAGAGTGAGGGCGTGAGAGTGAGGGAGCCATGGACCAGGACCTCTATTTATTCAGAAGTGTGTGTGTGCTGTGATCAGCGCACGAGCGACCGCTTGAGCTCGTCGGTGACGCTCAGGTCGCTCGCTCTCAAAGCACACAGCCGCAGCAGCTGATACGATCAATAGTGAACGAAATGACTGACGTACGTCTTGCTGATTCATTGCGAGAGCTCCTTGCGTAGTGTAGGACTTGATTCATCGGCGCACATGTGCTCTTGCACGTCCTTGGGGTACATGCACCTCGGGGACGGATTAGCCGCGCCTGGTTCTCGACGTGAAGCGATGTCTTGTCGCTTGCGAGTGAATCGTCCGACTGCGTCCAGTGAAGCGGTGTCAAGAGCGAGGAAGAGTTGCTCTCGACGTGGAACACGTGCTTCAGTTTTCAAGCGCGTGTCCTCAACGTCGAACCTCGACGTGGTCGCTCTCTTGAATGCGCTCGCTCGCATGTTCACACGGTGCTGTCACGACGAGGATTCACTGTGGTGTCACGCTGGCGTTTGACTTACCGTGGGTACGTCGCTTGGTCCGCCATGTGTCGAGTGGAGCGACCTCTCGTTGTTGACTGTCCTAGAGAGCTCGAGCAAGAGTGAACTGATCCGATCGGACGGACCTACACGAGCGAACGAATGGATCCATTCAAGTGTCCAGACGCAATCTGTTCCGAGACCCTTTGACCTCTACAGAAGGCTCCTGACGTCAAGAGAGCATGCGTTGAGTGTATCGCGGCTCGTGTGAAAGACCGGGACGCATGAGCACGAGGCTCAAAGAATTCGAACTCAAGCGTATCGGATTGATTTCAAAATCCGGTAAATAAACAATCACGACCCTACAGCGAGCGAGACATCAGCACTCAAGTCGCACCTCCTTCGATCAGAGACGCCATCGACGCACTGGTGGCTCGACTCATACCAGCTACGTGCACTGACTGCTACTACGACCGCGTGCTCGCAGTCTTGAAGCTCGAGAGGTACGACAGGTCAATGTCGCCTGCGTTCGGCGCTTTCTTCGTCGCTCGGTACCGCGACACACCGAGGTTGATGACTTTCGACTGCTGCTGCTGGGTCTGAGGCTGGTACTGCGCCTGCGACTGGTGGTACTCGCGCGATGGCGTGCGGCTTGCAACCGACGCTGCACGACCCGGTGCGACAGACGCATACCGAGGCGCGGGCGCTGGCGGCAATGAGTTTGTCCGGAAGAGCGCGGCGCGGTCTTCGAGCATCGGCGGTGGGCTCTCGAGCTCCAAGCCATCGAGTGACGAAGCCGAGTGGCTGTAGAACGACGACGACGTCGACGGACTCATGCGCCGAGTCGATCGCTCTGTATCCATTCACATACACACACGTTCGTCAGTCATGAGCCAAGACAGAGATGGCGAGAGCGTAGGCTCAGGACCACCAGGCATTCGAGAGGCAAGCACACGTACGGGACGATGCGCTCGATGCCTTGCGCGTCGGTGCGCGGTCGCGAAACTCGCCCGAGTGGCTCCGGTGCGAGCCCGAGTCGGTGTACATGTCCAAGCGGCGGTCGTCGCTGTCGTCGAGGAAGCGGTCGACGCAGTGCATGCAGATGCGCTTGAGCTTCTTCCCGCCCTCGATCGCGCAATAGACAATGTCACTGCAGCTCTTGCAGATCGGCTAGTGCCAGACACACACACAGAGCAACAGGCGTGAGTGTCTTACTCAACTAACACACCACGAGCCATTGAGCGAAGCACACGCACCTCGCTGCACTCGCGGCACTTGCGACTCGTGACGCTCCACTTGGGCAGCACGTCGCCGCAGCCAAAGCACGCGCGCTCGCTCACGGGCACTTCGGTCATTGTCGTGAAGTCGGCGACCATGGACTCGTTCGCAGCGCGCGCGAGGCGAATGAGGTGCTCGAGCAAGTGCGCGTTCTTGGCTTTGCGCACGGCGGCGAACTTGGTCATCCACGCCGGCAAGCCCTTTGTGTCGCAGTCGTAGAGCGTCACGACATCGAGCACACCGGGCGTGTCGCTCTCGGTGTAGATCGTCCCGGAGCACCCCAAGTGCGCGCGCACGATGTTGTGCGAGTGGATGAGCGGCGGGCAGCTGCGGTGGTGGAGCGACTGCGTGCAGCGTGCCCAGCCGCGGCGTCCGCGCTCGTCGACAAACGTGTCCATGTACTGAACGTCATAGACCACACAGAAGCACGTGAGTACGGGTGGTCGCCATGCACATAGGACAGGAGCAGGAGGACAAGGAGACGTACCTCAATGTAGCAGATGTCGCGCTGCCGCAGCAGCTTTGAGGGCGAGTGCCAGAGCGACCAGCGCAGTCCACATGCGCGCAGCGGGTGCTCGGCGCTCGGCTCGAGCAAGCGGTAGATCTCTTGCGACTGCGCAAAGCCGATCGCAGCGTTCGTGCGGTCGGAGAAGAAGACGTCTGCGACCTCTGGGATCGTCGCGTGGATCTGCGTCGGGACGCAGATGATCGCGCGCGTCGAGCGCGCAGACGACCGGACCTTCGTGCCAAAGCCTGCAGACATGGCGAAGCGGATGTTCTCAAAGAGCGTGCTGAACTCGGCCTTGCCGTGTGCAATGAGCTCCGCGCGCTCGCGCTCGCGCAGCGGCTCGGCGGTAAAGCGGATGCTGTACTGATCGAGCGGCAGCGGCTCAATCATCCTGCGTGCGATCGTCGTCCGTGTCGTTCGCAGCGACTGCGACTGCGACTGCGACTGCTGCTCTTGTCCCTGCTTCTCCTCCAGCGACTGCTGCTCGCGTCGAAAGCACGAGGTCAATGCGCGTTTGCGTGTGAGCTCGAGAATGGCAGGCAGGTGGCGAGCGATGATCGGATTGCATTGAGCGACCAACCGAGCGAGCCTTGACAGAGGAGGTGCATGCGGCGACTTGTCCTTTCTATGCGCAATTTTGATTGACCAAGTCAATCAAGTCAGTTGCGAGTCAGAGGTTCGAATCGAGCATACGAATTTCAAGTCAACGCGAATATACAAATCTCAAGTCAACGCAAATGCATACACATTTCAAGTCAAAGCAAAATCTCGGCATTTTTTAGTGCAAACTCCCCCCCAAAGACTTGGGTTTGTTTGGCGTCTCGACACCGCCATCGTCTCCACATCGCTCCAGCTTGATGACCGTACTTACACATCGCTCCAGCTTGACTCGCTCGCACAAGCACTGCATGTTCACTGCGCTACCATGCGGTTCATGCGCATCCTGACCATCCGGACGAGCTCAAGACCTGTCAACTGCCAACACATGGTCCAACTGGCTACGGGTCGGATCAGGTCATGCAGCCGTCACTACACACAACAACAACAACAATCGCTCGGTCGCCCCGAGACGAAGGTAGGTTTGTAAATCGCAAACGTGACGCTTTGCACGAGCTCGAGGCACTCGCTCGCTCGCTCAACGAGACTTGCTTCGCGCATGTATGCTTGTTTGTTTGACTGCACTGTCATGTCATGCTCGTTGTTCAGAATATCGAATCGTGTTATGAGTGTTCATTCGAAAATATTAAAAGTCCAGAAAGTCATACCGCGCTGGTCACGTTTCTCGCATTCTTTTTCTGCTGAGCATGCAACATGCCCAACAATCACGACATTGACTGGCGAAATCCCAGCGACTCATGCTCGTGCTCGTTGCCGCCTGCTGCTGCGCTTGCAGCGCTCGCTAACATTGCGAGCGCGTGATACCAGCTCCGTTCTCCAGCGTTCTCTAGCATCAGGCGAGATCGCTCTCTACACTTGGCGTTTGCGTGTTTCTCCGCTTGTGTATCGCTGAGCCTATCTCTATCTCTCTTGCTTGAGAGAGAGAGCACCGGCCGGACTGCTGCTGGATCCACGGGCACCAATCGAGTGCTTGCTTGCATGCATGACCGGGCTGTCGTTTGCCATTCACATCGATGTCCCGATGCATGAGTCGCGATGACGCCTCTACGCGAGTGCCATTCGAGAGCCGATCGTCGCGGTTTACGCAGATTGGACCCATTTGCTCGCAATCGGAGGCGACGGCAACTGCAGAGGCACGGCCGAGTGCGAGTCGTTGCGGCGGTAGACATGGCCATCGCGCGCCGAGCTCGAGCTCGAGCCAGCAAACATGCAGTCCGAGTGAACAGCGAACGTTGAAGTGCGCTGCCACCACATGGGCGATCTGCACGCGATAGCGCCACCTCTTCGACCGTGCCTCCACTCCTCTTCATCTTCTTCTTCTTCGCTGCTCGACACCTTGGACGAGGCGACCACCACCGCCAAGGCGCGTCGGTTGAAGGCGACAAAGACCGCGACTTGGACCTCGGAGCGTTCGCGCTTGAAGAACTCGCATCTTATCCTGCTCCACGTCAGTGTGTGTGTGGCAAACACGACAAGGCCGGTCGACTCGACAGCAGCCTGTCCCTCAGCTCCTCGCGACCTCGCGACCTCTCTCTCGAGGTGGAGGCGCCACGTCAAACGCATGCTTGTTTGGGTCATAGGCGCTCGATCCTCGCGAGCAAGCACGTATGCACTAGGACGAGCTGCCAATGCTCGCAGCAACATTCTCTTGAGCGTGCCCCGATCACGATGACGCTGAGCACTGGATGTACATGCGCGCGTCGAGTGTAGAAACCACACAAGCACGGTGGAAGGAAGGTCCGCCTGTAGCCCTGCGAGCGCGCTCCCGTCCAGTCTTCCGCGACAAGACTCACGCGACGACTGCACGACCAAAGTGTGTGGCTCTGGTGCGAATTAGCGAAGCGTAGCACTCGCGCTCGAGCCACGCTCAACGAAGACATCGATCGATCGATTGATCGATCGCTTTGGGTGTGAGTGCGCGAAAGGACGCGCGCGCGCTCGAGCTCGAGCTTCAAGCGCGACAACTTTGGTACTCTACAGCCCAACACTAACGCTCCTACGACGCATCCATCTGTCCATCCATGCGCGCTTGCTTTCTTGCTTCTTAGTGCACCGGCTCACTTGTAGCTGCTCAAGTACGAGAGGTCGAGCGACGCAGCGACTGGCGCCTCCTCCTCTTCGTCGTCTTCTGCTGTCTCATGCTCGAGCTTGGACTTGGACTTGTGCACGACTGCAGCAGCAGGCGTCTCGCGCGCGCAGCTAAAGCCTTGCTCCGACATGGCTTTGATCGGCCGTCCTGCTGCGAACGGATCGCGTCGCAGTCGTCGCTCCTGCAGACGCTGCTGCTGCAATCGATGCTCTTGGAGCTGCTGCAGTCGCTGCTGTTGCTGTTGGTGCTGCTGCTGGGAAGTGCTGTCGTGATGATAGAGCACGTGCCGCGTCGGCTCGCTCGTGTGCGATCCAATTGAGCTATCACTATCAAGACGGATGCGGTGGGGCACACCTTGCGTCTGACTCCGCTGTCGCTGGAGCTCGGCTTGTCGTTGCATGTCGCGGTACTGCTGATGGCGATAGAGCGGCTCGCTCGTTGCCCGTCCGCTCTGTCTCGACGTCCTCGACGCTGCTGGCGACGACGCGCTCGATCCTGCTTGACTACTTGCGACTGTGCGCGGTGTCCCAACGTCTCCTGCATGGGGATCGAGTGAGCGATAGCACATCCATGATCGTTAGCCGCTACCGGACTGAATGCCAGGATCGAGAGAGCGAGGACGATCACGATCGCAAGCACAACGTACGTGCAGTCAATGCGTTGCTGCTTGTGCGGGAACGGGACGTGCTCGACGAGTCTTCGTCGTCCATGCGCGTGATCTTCACGCCGTACTCGTCTGCGCACGCAAAGCACGCTTGCTTCCGCCCGAGGTTCTCCACGCGGTAGTTCTTCGCGACGATCTTGCAGCACTTCTTACACATGAACTACAGTCAAAGAGCACATACACACGCACACGTGAGCACCGAGGCAGCGCATACGCTACTAGCAGCTCCAGTACGACGTACAGCGCTGCAAAAGTGGCACTTGTGCTTGGCTTTCCACTTGGGCATGCGATTCGAGCACGCGCCGCAGCGCTCCTCGGCTCTGAGCTGCTGCGCGAGCGACGCCGCTTGCTCTTTCGACGCACCGGCGAGCAAGCGCGACATCTTGGCGTAGTGGTTGATCAGCTCCGCGTTGTTCTTCCCGCGCGCTTTCATGATCGCCGGCGCGAGGATCGCTGGGATCCGCGAGCGCTCGACGTTGTAGTAGAAGTAGCCGTTCAAGACGCCGGCGTGACTCGTCTCTTGGAAGAAGACGCCGCAGAAGTAGAGCTGTCCGCGATTCACGTTGAGCGTCTTGGAGAAGTCGGGACAGAGCGTGCTCTCGATCGAGTGCGAGAGCTTTGCCCAGCCGCGGCGACCGTTCTGCGCAACGTACGGCTTCATGACCTCGAGGTAGCAAAAGTCCTGGCCTTTTGCGAGGTGCCGGTTCGGCGACTTGAAGAGCGACCAGCGCAGTCCCGCGTACTCCATCGGCGCGCTCGGGCTCGGGCGCTGGAGCACCGCGAGCTCGCGCGACTCGGAGAAGTCAAGCACCATCTTCTTCTCGTCGTTGATGTACAAGTCGGCGATCTCTTCGAGCGTCCCGTAGATCTTATGCTGCTCGAGCAGCGTGATGTACTTGTCTTCGTACGCGAGCTCTCTGGTGCGCTGCTTGCGCACGCGCTCGGCTTCACCGGTCTGTGCGCGGTGCAGGCGCTGGAGGAGCTCCTGGAACGCGCTGTTGCCAAAGCGCAGGAGCTCGCGCCGCTCGTGGTCCTCAAAGAAGTCGGCCATCGCTCTCTCAATAGCTCAATCGGATCCGTCTCAACTCGCGTCTGTGTGAGCGCGCGTACGTCTGCGTGAGCGCGAGAGTGAATAAGAACAACGGTGAGCGCGAACGCGTTGTGGCACTCGCGCGTTTGACAGGAAGGACGAAAGTGAGCGACGCTCGGAGCGTGTTGCTGGCGCGACGGACTGACGCTCGGAGATCAAGATGCACACTGTTGCAGTTGCTCCGCGACGACGGACCGACGGACGGGAAGAAGACACACACACGAGACCGTCGCGAGTGGATTCAGCGAGTGGCTCGCTCTGCAGGTGCGCATCGCGATCGCGATCACGAGCCCGCGGCTCGGCGCTCAGCAAGCACGATCCGAGCGCACAGAGACCGAGCGCCCGCCTCGTTGCCTTTCATATCTCTCGTTGGCGCGAGAGCTCGAGCTCGAGCTCGAGACAAGCAGCAAGTGTTGTCAATGTTGCGCATATCGTGCTTATGTTGCGCGAACACTTTGGAGACGAGTCAGTTGGGCTGACTTTATGTCACCGCGAACCGACTCTTTCATTAGGGCTCCGATACTTTTGTCATGTGCGCCATGAGCGTTAGTGCACAAGATATCGCAGTATCGCAGATGCGTGTGCGCTCGAGTGTGCATGAGTGTGCATGTGCAGCTCGCAACGCTCGACAACAGCACTCACATACGCTCGGGACCACAAGGAGGACCGCGGGCGAACTCCCGCGCTCGGTTGACGAGGTGGAAATCGACGAGCTGCCTCACAAGGTCTGCAACGCGCGACAAGCAAACGGCGCGATGTACTGCTGCGGCTGTCCCTCTTGGCCAATATAGCGCCTCTGCGTTGTTCGTGGTGGCAACATGACTCACGCGACCTCGAGAGCAGCTCCGGAGCGCTTGCCACGTCAAGCTGCAAGTCAAGAGCGCCAAAGGATCGATGACCTCTTCATCCACGCGTGACTGTGCACGTCTGCGCACGAATGTGCACGACTGCGAGATCTGCTGCGAACTGTCGTATGTATGACAGTTCACGTGTGGCTTGCTCGTGTGCGTTGCTCGATGGGAATGGTTCGATGGGAATGGTTCGATGACAATGGCGACATGCTTCATGGGAAAAGGCGAGCTGCAATGAGAGCATGTGAAAACTCTCATTGTCGAAGGTGTCTTGCTGTAAGATCTGCATATGTTCATGAGTTCCCTGTGCATCCTTATCACTTGGCACATTGCTGCGAAACCAGCTGGACGGCGCCGTCGCCAGTTAGCGTCGCTTCATGATGGCGCCGCTCTGTTTGTCGGTCCGCCTCTCGCAAATGCTTGCTCCTGTATGCTCATGCTCATGCTCGCATCGACATTTGGCACTCGCCTGCCTGACTGCATCGTGCTTCCCGGTGCGATCCACTCTCTGAGCGTACGAGGCTCGCTTCGCTGCGGACGAAGCCGCGCCGCAGGTGTGTGTGTGGGACTGCAACCAGAGCGCGCGACACCAGAAGCGTGAAGGATCAGATCGATGGTCGGAATGGCCAGCACCAGCACCGCTGATGTCCACATCGACTCGAGCAATCAAGGTGGACGACGCGCAGCGCCGATCCAAGTCCACATCGTTGAAACGCGTGCCCACCCGGTGCAAGGCCGGACTTGGTTGCGTGATGATGACTCTGCTAGAGCTGACAAGGTAGCTTGGATAGCAAGTAGGAGTCACCTGATAACTAACATCCTTCCTCCTCCTTACTTCCTCTCTCCTACACATGCAATCTGACTCAGTACCCGCGCAGCTTGAGCGTCCGCAGGAGCTGGTACTGCTCCTTGATGCGCTGCTTGAACGCCTCTTCGTCCTCCGCGTCCTTTGCAAGCGCCATTTGGCTCTGGAGCTGCGTCAATTGCGCGATCTGCTGGTACAACGTGTGCGTCGACACGCGCTCGTGCATGACAACAGACGCGCGGCGCGCCGCGACGGGCTTGAGGTGCTTCACCGAGTACAAGTTGGCTATCCGCGCATTGTTCTCGTCGCTCCGACCTTGGGTGCTACTCTTGCCAATGCGGCTGCTCGTTGGCACTGGCGGCGGCGGCACGTCTCGGTGCTTGTACTTGGGCGGCGCAACTAGCGCAGGCGGTGCAGCAGCAGCAGCAGCAGCAGCTTCAGCTTCTGCGTCGAGCTCGGCAAAGTCGAGCTCGTCGGCCGAGAAGATCGACGCCATTGACGCTCGACAGGCGTCGTCCAATGCGCGGACCTTGTCGCGGAGCTCTTGCATCTTGGCTTCGTGCGCGCTCTGGTACCGATCCAAGACAGTCGTTGCGCGCCAGTCGCTGTCCTCCAAGTGCGTCGTGTTGACGCGGCGCAAGAGCCGCTTGTCCTTCTTGCCCGTGTCATCACTGTCACTGTAGTCGTCGTCGTCACTCGACGCAAACGCGCCGCTGCCGTCTTCGCTCGCACGGTTCGCAAACGTCGAGACGCGCGCACCGACGTGTTCGAGCGCAATGCGATTGAGCTCGGCCATGCGCTCGCGGTGCGCCGCTTCCTTGTCTTTCATGATCGCAGTTGACCGGAGCTGGCTGTCCGAGAAGTCGTCATAGTCTGATGGCGTCTGGCGGTGCGACCGCACTTGGTCCATGATCACAGTCGTCGAGCGACTCAAGAGCTCGTCGTCAAACACAGTTGACGCTCGTGGCGACCCAATCTTTACGTCGATCGTGTCGCGCTGCGGCTCAAGGAGGTCGAGCGAGAACGCGAGGTTTGTGTACCGACTCGGCGGCGGTGCACGCACTGGTACTGGCGCTTTGCTCTCTTCGTTGGCCGCACTGTCGACGAACGCGAGGTCGTCTTCCGGCATGAACTCGAGACTCGTCATGCCATGGAAGCCCTTGGGCGAACTCACTCGCGCTTCTGGGATCGACGTCTCAGACGCGCGCGCGGCGGTCGTCGACAGTGTCGACAGTGCCAACGGTGCAACATCTTCGTCACCGTCAGTGTCTTCATCAAGGCTCTCGAGCTGCTGCTGCGACGCAGTCGAGGTGCGACGCAGCCGCTCGTAGTCGATAGTGTCCATCGACTCGCGGTCTTCGTCGACCAAGTTGAGGCGACTGATGCGATTGCCAGTGTAGTCGAGTGCGATGCGATTGAGTTCGTCCATGCGCCGGCGGTGCTCGACCTCAATGTCTTTCATGATCTCGGTCGACCGGTCGTACGCTGGCTCGTCCTCTGATGGCGCCGCTTGGACGCGGTGAGCCCGAACTTGCTCCATCAAGACCATCGTGGAGCGTCCGAGGAGCTCGAGGTCCAAGTCCGACTCGCGCACGCTCGAGCCCGATGTACTGCGCGCGAGCAGTGGGATGTCGCTGAACTTGCGCGACTCGCGCGGTTCGAACGCGAGGCTCGCGACGGACTGGACGTCGCTACTGCGCTCCGGCGTACTGAAGTCGAGGATCGGGACCATTGTCTGGCTAAAGCGCATCGCCGGCGCATCGTTCGGACCAAGTGGCGGTGTTGTCGCCATCTCGACGACGTCGCCAGTTGGGATCTGCAGGTTCGCGTACTGCTCGGTCACGCGCGGCTCTTCACTGAAGCGCGGGATCGAGCCGCTCGTGCGCGCGTCGTCGTCCTCGGACTCGGTCTCGCCCTCGGACGACGCAAGTAGGAACTGCGGCATGAACTCGATCGTCCGGCTCCGCGTCGCGCGCACTTGGCTCAGCTCCAGTGCGCTCACTGGCGCGTAGAACTCATCCGCATCGTGGAGATCATTCTCGTGAGCCGCAGCACTCTGCTCGGCTGTTGCAACGTCGCGAGGACTTGACGCTGCGTCCTTGGTATCAGTGGTGTCGTCGTCGTTGCTACTCGATGGAACGACTGGCCCTGGCGCTGGGACTTCGAGATGCGCGAGCGTGAACGGCTCGTCGTCGTCGCTATTGCGCTCTGGCTCGGCGACGCGCAAGCTCGCGTTGTACTTGTCGGTCGTGCTGCTGAGCTCGGCCATGCGCTTTGTGTGCTCGTCTTGCATCGCAAGCATCATCTCGGGCGACCGGTAGTCGCCTTCGGGCGCGAACTGGATCGTCCGGCTCCGGTTCGCGCGCACTTTGCTCAAGATCGCACTCGGTGGCCGACTGATGTAGCTGTCATCGTACGCAGAGGCTGACGCTGTCGTAGCGGGCGGTGCAACTGGGAGCTCGCCTTTGACCGTGCCTTTCATAAAGTTGGACCGAATGTCCTTGATCGACACGAGCTTGCCGCTCGTCTGGTGCGACAGCAGCGCCGGCGCCGGTGGCATCGGCGCTTGGTACCGCTTCGCGCCTTGGAGTCGGTGGTCCTGGCGCGCACTAGCGTGAGCGTGCGACTGCGTCGTCATTGGCGGTGGCGGTGGTGGGACAACACTGTCGTTCGTCGTGGTGACGCGGTAGTCGGGGTCGTAGCGCCGCGCGCGCTTGTCGAGCTCTTCGTCCGTGTCTTCTGGCGTCAAGTGGAGCTTCGTGTCGTACATCGCGTTGCTGCTGTTGCTCGTGTACGAGGCCAAGTCGGCGTCAAACGTCGCGTCTTCCATCACGTCTGGCGGTTGGTCGTAGCTCGTGCCGACCATGTCGCTCCAGCCAATCGCGCCAGGCTTGGTCTTGCTCCCAGCTTTGCTCGCACTCATGTCGTGAATGTGGAACTCGGAGCTGAACGACGAGAAGAGCGAGTCGGCCGAGCGCGTGAAGCGCGACTGCGCAAACACACTCTCTTCCGTCTGCTCTTCGAGTCCGTCCTCTGCAGCAGCGGCTTCGTCATCGTCGTGCGAATGGTCATGACTGCCGTGTTCGTGGCCAGTGCTGTACGGCAGGTGCTGGTGCTCAGCGTCAGCGCCAGTGAGGTCGTCGTCGTCGTCCGAGGACTCGGCGCTGTTCTTTGACGTCCCAGACGACAGCGGCGCGAGGACACCGCCGCCAGTGCGGTAGCACTGGACACAGATCCGCGTCTTCTTCTTACTGCCGCTCGCTCCAGACCCGTTGCCGTTTGCGCCAGCGCCACTCGCGTCATCCGAGACGCCCCAGTCGACTTGCGGCGCACACGACTGGCACACGACTTGACCGCACATGCGGCACCGCGTCTTGCGGATGAACAGCGTGAACTTGCGCGCGCAGTTTGCACAGACCGAGCGCGAGCTCTTGGGCATGAGGTCCTGCTTACGCAAGAGCGTATGGGCACCCATGCGCGTGATCTGGATCGCACGGCTGATCTGAATGACCGACGTGATGCGGCGCTTGAGCGCTGAGTGGAGCATGAAGCTCGGCAAGCGCTTCGTGGCTTTGAAGTTGATCTGGAGACTGTGCATGACGTCCATGTACCCAGGTCGCTCGGCTTCGACAAAGACGTAGCCCGAGTGGTACATGCTCCCACGCACGGTGCCGTCCATCTCAGGGCAGTGCGGCAGCTTGATCGAGTGCATGCTCAGGACCCAGCCGCGGCGACCGCTCGCGTGGCGGAATGTGTCTTGGCACTCGAGGTAGACGTAGTCGCGCGCGCGCGAGAACGTCGACGGCCCTTCAAACGACGTGTACTTGACCGCGACGCGGTAGAACGGGTTCTTGCTCCCTGTGCTGCTCTGCTCGAGCGCGTACAGCACTGCGCAGTCAAGCACGTCGTCAGCTTTCTTCGCTCGCATGCGCTCGGTCGTGCTTTGGTCAAAGTACGCAGCGACTTCCGCGAGCGTCCCCATCATCGTCGTGACCCCGCAGAGGTACTCCATGCCGTCCTCTTCGCTCCGCGCGCCTTCGCCGCGGTACATCTGAATGCCGCGGTACTTGCCAGTGTACTGCCACTCAACTGGACCGTCGAGCGTGTGCGCATGGTCGACAAGGGCGATCGACGACTCCTTCGCTTTGCGCACCATGTACGCCTTCTCGGCGCTCGAGAGCGGCGGCAAGCGGAATGGATTCGCGTCGTCGGACAACACGGTCTTCTTCTTGCGCGCTGCCGCGGCTGCAGCTGCTGCAGCGCTGCTGCTTGTGCCTGCAGTCATCGTCTGCGCACGGTTCGTCCCTGGCGTGAACGTGTCGTTGCCTTGACGCCGTGCGTTTGCATAGTTTACATTGCCACCTGGCGTGAACGTGTTGTTTGCTTGCCGCCGCGCACTTCCGAGCGACCGCGCGTCGCTGCCGGGGAACGGACTCGCTTCGCGGTTGCGCACGCTGCTCGTGCCGCGCATCTCGTCCGAGAGCGTGTACATGGCGCTGTCGGTGCTGCTGCGGATGTGCGCGAGTGGTGGTGTGTGCGTGTGAGAGAGCGGGAGTTGCTTGTGAGTGCGCCGCGTGCCGCAAGGAGAGAAGAGGAGCTTTGACGCACGTCGCGCTCGCGTCTTGTTGCTGACTGATGAACAGCGTGACCCACACTTGAGTGCCTCGATTTTTTCACCGCTGACATGTTACCGAGCTGGCTATCTCAAGAGTAATGTGGAGCACACAAACCCCTTTCCTATTTGACTTGCATTCAGTATGCAGTCGACCTAGCTGAGATGGCGTGCATCGCGAGTCGGAGTCAGACTTGGATCTGCATGCCGAACGAACGCGCTGTTGAGCTGGTTGAGCATGCTTGCTTTCGTGCGAGCACACACGCTCGCTCGCATGTCGTTCGTATGGGAGCCAGCGAGACGAGAGCGAGCGAGCGCATGGTTCAGCGCATCTTGTCGAGCGCAACGTGTCGAGCAACCTTCTTGCATTTGCTGGCGACTTGCTTGGTTGTGGCGTCGCCCTTGGTGCACATGCTGCAGTGGTCCCACCTCTGTGCGGCGGCTCACGCAAGCTGAGCACGAGCTTGTGCGCAAACAAGCAAACAAGCAAGCATGCGAGCGAGCACCTGGCGATGGGGAGCGAAGAGACACTCGCGCTGTGCTTGCACATACTGGCAGGACGGCTGCCTTCCAGTCGTTCCGACGAACGCCCTCGCCTTCGCGGTCGTTTACCTTTGCTCGTGTGTGTGTGCACATCGCAAGGTGTCGCGACGGTGTGTCGTGCGCGTGTTGTCCCGACGCTGGACGCCGGACGGCGCAAGTACCAACGAGGGTCGCGCGAAGAGTCCGACACTGTGCGTCCGACTCGTGAGCGTGACGCCAGCGTGCGTGCACCTTGCCGTCGATTCGTTGGAGAGCCATCGAGCGCAGAGCATTCGAGCGTCTTGAACCAAACGAAAGCGCCAGGATGTAGGGATTCGGTGGCAGCGTCTTGAACCAAAAGTTCATTCGCGCAGCCAGCACACACACAACAGCTGGTCTGTTGCTCGCCATGTGCTCTGTGTGCGGTCAAGTCAAAGCGAGTCAAGTCGAATCGCTCAGGACTCGCAGCAGTCGAGTGCTGCAGTGCACTGCAGGCGAGCGAGAGCGGGAGCAAGAGCAGTGACAGAGTGGAGCAAGAGTATGATACATACATTGCCAATCTACTGCTACTGGTGGAGAAGGAAGACACGGCTGAGCGAACACTACGACTACGACTACACAAACAAGCGACTGAGAGCGCAGTCAAAGATTCGAGCCAAACTTCTTCCAGAGACGCAGTGTCATCGGGTTGCCCTTGTGCGAGTAGAACTGGAGCATGTATGTGAAGATCGGCTCGCCGAGCAGGAGCTTTGCGAGCAGCAGCAGTCCGCAGAGCGCACCGGCTTTGCGGAACATGCGCACGACGATCTGGATCAGCAGCACGAGCTGTTGGTGGTGTTGGTTGCGAGGTTTTGCCAAACTCGTTGTTGCTGTTGTTGGCTCAGACGTAGCAGCCGGTGTTGCTGCTATTGGTGCTGCCGGCTGGGATGTGTGCTGCTGCAGCTGGACGTGGGTTGTGTGTGTGAGCGCGCTCATGCTGATCGATAGTGCAATGCGTTGGCTGGTAGAGCGTGCAATGAGCTCGTGAGCTTGAGACGACGCGAGCTTGAGGAGCTTGAGCGCGAGCGGTCGAGTTGAAGAGTGTAGAGTGTGCGAGGCAGGCAAGAGCTGCAAACAGGTGCTCGAGGCGTTCAAGCAGATTTGCAGTAGACTATTTGACGGTGCGGCGCGTGTTTGCTCGACAGAAATCGGATCAGTTGGACTTACAAAATGTATGTGATGTCGAGTCAGCGTCGTGTTTCTGCCTCGTCTCGGGTTTATGCGTCGAAAACATGACATTCTAAAGGTTTTCGCGCATAAACGCGACACCGAGTCAACATTGGGTCGCATAGTGAAACCAAGACAAAACATTCTCAGACGATCGTGGGGTTGACGAAACTGTGCGAGAATCGCAAGTGACAACGATGGCTTGACAACATTGCTCGCTTCGACTTGG
Organism: Globisporangium takayamanum; assembly: GCA_023333735.1. Classification (NCBI taxonomy): domain Eukaryota; phylum Oomycota; class Peronosporomycetes; order Pythiales; family Pythiaceae; genus Globisporangium; species Globisporangium takayamanum. The sequence goes on from JAASFL010000292.1 coordinate 18,025, forward strand.
ATAGAGGAGCTCCTAGCGCACAAGGCGCAGATGCAGCTTCGACTTGGATCACATCGGTTGTCCTCCACGATGGTCTTGTTCTATCGAAAGAGCCGCGAGAGCACCGGTGGCGCACGGAGCTTGAGCATCGTGACGACGTCCCAGTGCTTGTTCCGCTTCGCGTCCTGGACATCGGTGCGGTCGACTGTATTTCCATAAGTACGCAAAACGAACCTACAGATCTCCATACGGATGAATCCGTTCAAGCACGTATCGAGTCGACTGCGAGTGCTGCCGACCGCCGTGCTCGAGTGAAAGAGACGATCTCATGTTCGCTTGAAGACTGATGGTCGCGGCTTGAGCTCCACTTGCAGTTTTCCGAGCCGCCACATGTTTCTTGCAGCCTTTGCGTCGCGATCCTTATCATCGGTTATCAGCTGACTCCTACATGTGGCGCTATGGCTATAGCAACAGCCAGCTCTTACTAACGACCTAGAAGTCATCATCATGCAACCGATTCCGGCCTTGCCCCGGGTGGGCACGCGTTTCAACGATCTAGGATCGCTGCCGGGCCCACAGATTGGTCGACCATGCTAGCTAGTCCTGTGCCGCTTGACGTGTTGTAGCTGCTCGACTATGGCGTGTTGTTGCTGTGTGTGCTGCAGTGCATCGTTCGTCTCGACTTGCTGGTGACTGATCTCGTCGTCTCGCTGTGGTCGGTACAGCGGTGCTGGCCGCGGCAAGCCGAAGAGCGAGCGCACGCCGAGCAGGTAGATGTTCAGCTTCTGCGTCGAGCTCGGCAAAGTCGAGCTCGATCCCATGTCACCTTGCAGGCAGCACAGCGCAATGTGTTCCGAGTCGGCTCGAGCACGCCTTGATCGTTCTTGTACCGCATCTTACTGAGCAAACCATTGCAGCTGGAGCAGACTTGACTCGTCATGTACTCGTTGATGAGCAGCACAGTCGCTCGCTTCGCCAGCTCTGACGCGAGTGTCTTCAGTGGACCTTGAGCGTGTCCGCAAATGCCTCTATGTGAACTCCAGTTTCCAAGAGCCACGCAGACACTCTTGCTCGGGACTGGCACAATACGAGCTGCGATCGCATGGAGCGCCTTTCGAGCGAAACGAGAGCGTGTGAACCGCCACTTCCGGAATGGATGCGTCATCGCAAAGTCTAGCAGCCACGAGAGGTTCGTCCAGACGTAGTCCATGCTCACGAGGTAGGTCGCGAGAGATGCGGTCTTGAAGGTCGGCGCCCGTTTGAGTAGATCTACGTAGTGCGTGTCGCGTTCCTTCAGTCGTGCGTGCCACTTCGTAAACGAGTAGAAGTGTGCCAAGTGGCGATACTCGCCTGTACTGACGTGCACGACGTCTGCGCCAACGTGCTTGCGCCGTGCGCCGCGCTTGCGCTGTCTGTCGCGCTTGCGCTTTGAACTCGGGGCTCTGGGGTGCTGTGCATTGGACGTGCTGGGTTGGTTCGGCTTGTTGTCATGCTGCTGATACACACGCGCAAGCGACCGCACGCCTGGGCCGACTCCAATGACGGTGCTGGCGACAAACTCGCGTGGTGCGTCGTCAATCAAAGAGCGAGCTTCTGATGTTGTTGCGCGAGGACGCTGCAGTAGAACAACAGCCGTGTACCCGTCAGTGGTGATGCGAGTTAACACACGTTGACCCGCTTTGAGCGCTTGCCAATGGAACGCAGACTTCCAGAGTTGGTCCGAGCTCATGAGGACGTCACCGTAGGGGTCGACAGGTGTCATCGGGTCCCCAACGCGCCGGCGCTTTCTTGCCTGCTTCAACCCTTCCTCTCGCGCTTGCTCATGGCGCGTCATCTGGACTAGGTCACCGAGTTCATGTCGGTCGATCGTGATGTGCGCCGGTGTGCATGAGCGAGAGACTGGCAGGAGGGTGAAGAGCTTGTCACCGCGGTCGATCTCAACGTCACTGGCGCGCGCTTGGGCGTGACGGGCTCCTGCTCGTTGCAGCACGTCCCACAACTTGGCGATGTAGTGCGCCATGTTGTCTTTGACGTAGCTGCTACACAGCAGGTCGGTCTCGACAGCGTCTGCAGTCTTCGGAGCGAGTCACATTCTCATCTCGAGCTCGTCAGCCTGTAGTTTTGTCTGAGTGCTCCGGCACGCACGCACTAGTCTGTTCGCGTCCTCGCGCGACTCTCCCAACCGAAGTAGGTGGTGACGCAGGCGCGACTTGAGGTTTGAGGTAATGTGTCCCAGTGCGTTTGATCGCATCTGTCGTCCGAGGCACGCGATACTGTGCGAGCTTCCCGTGCGTTGGCAGAGCGGTGATCGGTCGCCCTTCAGCTCGTGGTACAGCGCGAGCGTTTGCTCAAGCGCTTTGTCCCGGCAGGTCGATCGACCGACAAGTGCACCACGGTGGCATCGTTCAAAGAAGTTCTGGCTGAAGTCAGGCAGCGGGAGCCGGTCGTGAAGGCAGCGAAGATTGGCGATGTGGGTGGCCTCCACACGTACTTGCTTTAGCCACCGCACATGCGTCTCGACATGCGCTCGCAGCCGCTTGTCGACGCAGAGGCGCTGCCACTTCACTTGTACGCTCATGCGCTGCAGTTGGTCTTCTTCGTCGTCTTCCGCCATGGTGGTCGTCTGAGGTGTCTGCGACTCGATGAGAACAAATGTGTGGTGGGTGCTCAGATACGTGTGGCGGTGGCTGAACGAAGATAGACTGCTGCCTATCGTCGCCCGCCTGTGTGATCACTGCGCGGGGTTTGAACCCCGGCCATGTCTTTCTACCGGCGCCCCCGACTACACCAACTCCATCACTGCCGTCGTTTGCAGACTCGCGCTGTTTGGCGCCTTACATGTTTGAACATGGCGTGCGTGCATCGCGTGCGAGTCGGACTCGGATCTGCGCCTGTTGCCTGACGAATGCATGCTGTCGAGCGTGCTTGCTTTCGCGCGAGCACACACGCTCGCTCGCATGCCTTTCGTATAGGAGCCAGCGAGTGGAAAGCAAGCGAGTGCGCATCTTGTCGAGCGCAACGTGTCGAGCGACGTTCTTGCTTGCTTGTCGAGCGTTTGCTGTCGACTTGCTGGTGTTGGTCGACTGGTGCACCGGCGTCGAGCAGCACGTACACCAGGTCGATCTGTCCTCTCGTTGCTGCAACGTGCAGCGGCGTCTCGCCTCGACTGACTTGGACATTTACGCTTGCGTTGTGTGCGAACAGGAGCTTGACGCCATGCAGTTTGCCGCGCACGGTCGCTTCATGCAGTGGCGTCCTCCCGTTGATACTGTTGCGCTCGTCGATATGCGTGCCGCTCTTGATCAGCTCCGCGATCGCATCTGCGTGTTCGTTCACAGCAGCGAGGTGCAGTGGTGTCTCACCACTGTTGCTTCTGGCATTCGCGCCTGCGTTGTGTTGGAGCAAGACGTGTGCATACGCAGTACGTCCGTGTGCTGCACACCAGTGCAGTAGCGTCTTGCCAGTACGGTCGGGCTCGTTCACGCGCGCACTGTGCTTCAGCAGCGCTTCCAAGACCTCGCGATGTCCGTTTGCAGCTGCTACAAGGAACGGAGTGGTGCCACCTGCGCTCGTTGCATCAGTATGTGCATTGTGCTTCAGAAATGTGCAAACACACTCGAGGTGACCGCGCTCTGCTGCGCAGTACAGCGCTGTCTCGCCGTCGCTGTCGCGCTCATCGACGCGACTGTTGGACTGGAGCAGCTCAGTCAGAACGTCAACGTGGCCGTTTGAAGCAGCGACGTGGAGTGCCGTTGCGCCATGGCGGTTCTTCGCATGTACGTCTGCTTTGCATTCGAGCAATGCGCGAGTACACGCCAACTGACCAGCGCGCGCTGCCCAGCGCAGTGGCACATCACCGCGTCGGTCTGATGCATCGATGCGCGCTCCGTCCGTCAGCAGCGCCATCAAGACGTCGACGTGACCTTTTGCAGCCGCTTCGTGCAGCGCTGTCGAGCCCACGCTCGTCGTCAGTGCTGTGTCTGCACTGGACTGCAGCAGCACGCGCGTCGACGCGACTTGGCCAAACTCTGCCGCCCAGTACAGTGGCGTGCGGCTGTCGTTGTCCAGTGCATCGACGCGTGCACCACTGCGCAGCAGCACTTCGATCACACCGACGTGTCCTTTGCCAGCGCTGACGTGAAGCGCTGAGAAGCCGTTGCGTGTCGTGGCGTGGACATCTGCGTTGTGCTCGAGCAGTGTGCGTGCACACGCGACCATGCCGTGCACTGCCGCCCAGTGCAGTGGCGTGCTCCCTTTTGCATCGCGGTCGTTCACGTCTGCACCGTGCTGCAGCAGCTCGATGACAACGTCTATGTAGCCGCTCGCAGCAGCGTGGTGAATCGCGCCAATGCCGCTGCGGTCACGCGCCTGGACATCAATTGCTCCACTCTTCAGCAGCACTCGCACACACTCGACTTGGCCAAACTGCGAGGCGACCGCCAGTGGCGCTTTCCCACTCTCGCGCTCGCACTCGCCAGTGTCTACACCATGCCGCAGCAGCTCGGTCACGACGGCTGCGTGGCCAAAGCGTGCAGCAAAGTACATTGCGCTGCGCTTCTTGGCTGTGAGCGTGCGGAGCAAGTCGCGCTTGACAGTCAAGAGGGCGTCGACAACTCGAACGTGGCCAAAACGGGCAGCAACGTGGAGCGCAGTGCAGCTCGTGCCGTCGAGGCTGCTGAGACGCGCACTCGCTGCTGTCAGTGTATGCGCGTTTGCGCCTCGGAGCAGCAGGAGCTGCGCGACGGTCGTTGCGCCAGTCGCTGCTGCAACAATGAGCGGCGGTGCATTCCATTCACAGTCGACAGGGTCGTCAAGCGACGCAGTTGATGCAAGGAAGCGCGCGACGCGGTCAGCATCGTCAGCTGCGATCGCTTGCTCGAGCGTTGTGACTGTGGCTGGTGCTGGTGGTGATCCAGACGACTTGCGCTCGCCAAGGTCGCTGTTTGCCCGTTGCTGCTCCGTCTTGGTGCTTGACCCATCAATTGGTGCGTAGCTGGTGGCGCGTGGGACGACTGCCTCTGGCTCCTGGTTGCCGTCGCTTGCGTCTACGAGACTCGACTCGCTGGCGCTGCGTTGGTTGTCGATTGGCTCGACCAGACTCGCCTTGCTCTCATGGTGTTTGCTCTCGTCACTGACGTGTGAGATGTGACTCAGTCAGTCTTCGTTGCTGAGTTGGTTGTCGCCAAGGTCAGTTGGCGAGACGTCCACCTCCACAGCGGCTTGCGCTTGCGCCAATGCGCTCAGCTCTGCAACGACCGACTCGAGACGAAGGCGGTCCGCTGGCTTGAAGCTGCACATGCGCTCTACGAGCGTCCACACGCGGTCGCTCATACCACGTGGCTGCTCTGGGAGCTCACCAGACGTGACGAGGTGCCAGACTGCACCGTCATCGACGTGGTAGCCCCACGGCAGCTCCTGGCTCACAGCGTCGAGGATGCACATGCCGAACGAAAACACGTCTGAGGCAAACGTCGGACGGCAGCCTTTGAGGCACTCGGGCGCGCGCCACCGAAGCGTATCAGCAGTGCTCGCACTACTGCTGGGATCTGCAGCGACACTGCGCTTGCTGGCCGAGAGCGTCCGGACGTAGCTAAAGCTAAAGTCTGCGGCTTTGGCAGTCTGGCCATCCGTCACGAGGATGTTGTCGCACTTGAGGTCGCCATACACGACGCGCTGCTCGTGCAAGTACGCGAGTCCGGACGCAGCGTCGCGCAAGAGACGGAATGTCAAGCGACGGTGGCGCGGACGACTGAGGAAGTTGAAGAGACCCCCATGCGCTGCGCACTCGCACACGATGAACGGCGGTGACGACACGCCACACGCTTGGAACATCACCCGCAGTATCGTGTTCTCAATCGTCTGGCACAACCGCAACCAACGAAAGCACCAGAACGAACCTCATCCAGACCCACTCAGCGAATGGCCGATCATCCACAGTCGTCGCCGCCTTCACATCCGTCA
>JAASFL010000293.1:0-23836 GCA_023333735.1 Globisporangium takayamanum
ATCACAGTAGTTGCCCCAAAGTGCGCCACTCCTAGTTGTCCCTATCATTTTGTCGCGTCCTAGAAAAGTGACTATCACTTCAAATGGCCGTCCTGAGCGACCACTTGCTTGTATCGAGCTCAAATTTTATCACCAAATAGAGCGCAATACGCAATACGCTCTATCATCTCGCAAAAAATCACGCTCGCAAATGCATTTTCGAAGAAAAATCGACCGATTTCTGATTTTTTACCCTGTCCCTAACTTTTTGACGCGCACTGTACTAGTATCGACTCTTTGTCGAGTATTGTGTTTTGTCTGTGCTACTGTCGAAATTTGGCGATTGTGGGTTGAGAATTTGGATTTTATTTAGGACTGCCTGGCTATTTTCGCAATTTTCGTGCGTTTCTTGCAAATATGTGGCTATTTTTTGAGCGTTTCTGGCGTGTCGCACGCTTACTAACCGTGTTTCGATTTGTGGTGGTCAAATCCCGTTTTTGCTTGCGTTCGGGACATCTCGTTGTCGACACATGCATGAGCAATTGTATGCTGTAAATCGAATCCCTACCCGCGATTGCGACCATCTGTTATCTCTCGATTAATCGACAGGTGGACGCGCCCATCCGACTTGAGAAAAATGCCGCATGCGACTTGGTTTCAGTATCGCCGACCTTGTTTCATAGTGTATTCAAGTCACTTTTCTCATCCCGTCATTTTGACCCACCCCGCCTCTTCCTTGACAGTCAGTCTGTTCGTGTCGTCAGGACAGCAGCAAGCCCGCACGTTCAAGAGCAGCAAGAAGCCGAAGCCGCACGCCACGGCACGGCACGTCACGACAGGGGACATCGAGGAGAGAGAGAAGCACCGACGTGTGTGTGTGAACGACGATGTCGCTCAGCGAGAAGCTCGGACGGCCGTTCGAGCTCCTGTCGATTCGCCGCCACAAGAAGCGCGAGGAAGAGAGCAGCAGCCACGCGTCGTCCAGTAGCGCAAGTCATGCAGCGACGTCATCTCACGCGAGCGCCGCGTACATGTCGGCGTCGTCGCAGCCGCCGACAAACCCGTTCCACCACACGCGTCCACTGCAGCCGCCCGGAGCGCCATCGCAGCCAAGCGGCGGCTTCTACCCGTCGGTGCAGTACGAGCGCCTCACACCATCTGTGAGCCAGCGCCCGCCTGTGCCAAGCACAACCACCACCAGCAGCAGCATCTCGTCGGCTGCAAACATCCAGTACGAACGTCTTACGCCGTCGACATCGTCGTCAAATAGCGCGTACGTGAATCGCCACTCGCCTAATGTCGTGCAGTACGAGCGCTTGACGCCGTCGAGCAGTAGTGCGCGGCCGCCGAGCATCCCGTCGATCCGGCAGACGTCGCCGCTTGACTATGACATGCGGCCACGCCCATCGGCATCTGCAACAGCGCCATCGAGTGCGTCGTCGCCATTTGTGCGCGCGTCGCCAGCGCCGTCGCTTGCGTCGCTGCCGTCGCCAGGCATGCTCACACCACTAACAACAGATAGTGGTGTCGTCGGTCGTAGTCCCATGGAGCTGCGGTCACTCGCACCGGCTGGCGGGCGGACGATGCCGTCACCTGGTGTAGTGGCAACTGAGCGCACGTCGAGCGCTTCGGGCTCTGACAAGTCGACGCCGTTCTCAGCCGTGATGGAGGAGTGGATGAGCCAGCTCCGGACTCCGACGCCAGACGTCACGCTCTTGCCGTCGCCCTATGACTTTAACAAAGACACGCCGACGCCAGTCGAGCGCACGGACGACCTCAAGCACATCCACAGTGCGCTCTTGCCAACGCCGCCGCCAGACGTGCACGATCAGACGCAGAACCCCAAGAGCAGCGAGTACGTCCTGAACGTCGCGCGCCGCCCGCTTGGTGAAGACATTGCGTCGCTCTGTCGCGACCTCATCTCGCACGACAGCGCTGTGCGGCAGCAACAAGCGCCGTCCGTGCCACTGTTGCGTCCGTCGTCGCTCTTGCAGTCGCAGCAGTCGCATTTGCCGCCGCCTCTGCCACTGCGCAAGACGTTCCCAGGACCGAGCGCGCTCGTTGACGCCGAGACAAAGCGCGACGTGCGCATGCGCGGCCTCGTCGAGGACGACGAGAACGACGACGACGACGAAGACGACGACGACAAGATGAGCACAAGCGGCGCTAATAGCACTAGCAATGGCACCACTAGCAGCAGCGGTGGCCGCGGCAAGCGCCGCAAAATGTGCACAGCTGACGGCTGCACGAACCTCTCGCGCTCGCGCGGTCTCTGTAAAGCGCACGGCGGCGGCCGGCGCTGCAGCGTTGACGGCTGCACGCGTGCGAGTCAGAGCGGAAGTCTCTGCATCACGCACGGCGGCGGCAAGCGCTGTACAGTTGACGGTTGCGTGAAAGCAGCGCAGTCGCGCGGCATGTGCAAAGCCCATGGCGGTGGTGTGCGCTGCCGCGTCGACGGCTGCACCAAGAGCTCGCAAGGTGACGGGTTCTGCCGCTCGCACGGCGGCGGGCGGCGCTGTGGTCACCCAAGCGGCTGTACAAAGTGGGCACAGCGCAATGGCATGTGCATGGCGCACAGTGAAGGGCGGTATGGCAACAGCTACCGCGGCCGGCTCTATCGGATGCAAGATGGCGAGCGGCAAGAGCTCTAGCGACCGACCGACGGACTATTCGGCTCGGTCCACTGCTGTGACGCACGAGTCAGCGACGACAGAGTGCGATGGGAACGAACCTCGCAACTTGCTCACTCGCTCACGCAGTCGTTCTGCGTCCAGACGCTTGACGACCGACCTCGAGATCGCTCGAGACTGTGCCTCGCTATCTATTCACACCACCCTCAGTCGCGTCTGTGCATGTGTTCACACATCCCATCCTTATCAATCAATGCGTACGTACGTTCCGTCGTTCTACTGCCGACTCTTCTCTCTCTATCGAGTCTGTAGGACACCAGCACTTGGTACAGACGCATGATGCTGTCCGCAACAAGAGCTCTGAGCTCTCTCACTGTGCTGGTTGATACTTAGTATGCATATGCCCTGGGACTCTTACTGTACTTCGACGCATGGTCCGCTACAACCAGAACGCGCGCTGATCATGCCATGAGCCACGCAGATGGCCGTCGCAGTCCAGACTTGGATGCGCAATGCGGTTGTACGAGTCCACGCGCGCAGGGACGTTCGAGTAGTCAGGCGCATCTTCGTCGATCAAGTGCACGGGACACGCTGCGCGCGTGCCGATCTTGTCGAGCGTCTCGAGCAGCACAAGCGATGCAGCGCGGAGCTGCCCTTTCGGTGATGGCATGCCAGGATCCGCTTCGCCTTCAGCAGCCTCTGGGTCGTGCAGCTCTGGGAACGCCAAGTGTTTCACTTTCACTGGCATCGGCTTGGTCCCGAGCTTCATCGTGTTCCTGTTGCATTGCAAGCAAGCAAACAACAACAAGCAAACGCGATGTCAACAAACAAGTCATGACTAGCAAACAAGTCATGGCAAGCAAGTTTGTAGCAAGCAAACAAGCAACTAACAAGACAAGCAAACAAGCAAGGCGAGACAAGACAAGACAAGACAAGCGACGTACACTCGGTGGTAGGCGTCTGTGAGGATCGTTGGACGCGCAAACTTCTGGCGGCACTTGAGGCGCGACGACACTGTCCCCATGCTCTTGCGCCGCAGATCTGGGATCGTGCGCTGGACTATGCGCGATGTGCGGCCACTTGCTGCAGCGCCGCCGCCACGGAGCAAGTTCTTCACAGTCTCAAAGCTCACAGACGCGCGCGACCGCATGGCTCGACCACGAGGACTCAAGTTAACGTCGTAGGCGTAGCCATCGTCACCGTAGTCGCCATCGTCGTCACAGTCTAACTCGGTGTCCGTCGCGTACCCAGCGCGGTCTGCCGACTTGGATCGCGGCTTTGCCTTGTTGCCACTGCGGCTCTTGAGAGACGCACGGCTCGTCGAGTGGCACTGCAGTGGTGCAGGCTCTGGCTCGTGTGATCGACTGCTGGTGCGATCGAGCCACAGTGAGCTTGCATGTGCGCTCGGTGATGCTGGCTGGCTCCTGACAGCGTCTTGGCGCTGTGGTTGGTGTGGTTGGTGAAGCGGCGGCGCGTCTGGGACGTACGAGCTCACAGATGACTCGCTTGCGACACTGAAGCGCGCGAGCGAGTACAGCAGCTTGTGCAGCTCGGTCTCGCTCACCGGCACGTCGATGTCATCTGCTATCGCAGAGGCGTCCTGGTCGCTCGCAGCAGCAGTCGAGACGTCGGACGTGTAGCTCGACTGGCGCTTGAGGATCGACTTGGGCAGCACAAACGTCACCGAAGCGCGTCCGTTTGGACTCGATGGTGCTCGCGTAGGCGACGCTGCAGGCGATTGTGCTGACTTGTAGTGGTAGGTCGAAGAGCTCGCAGTGTGTGGCGACTGAGGTGGTGAAGCTGCTGGCGCACTGGTCTGTGGATCGTGCAGTGGCAGTTCAAACGCTTTGGCTGCAAGCGAGCGGCGCTCGTGGCTAGTCGACTGCTGTAGCGGGGGTTGCTTTGTCGGCGACGCCGACAGCGGCGCTTGCAGCAAGAACGGGTTCTCCTGCGACTCGTCAAAGAGGTCGGTGCTCATGAACTCGAGTACGTTCACGCTGCCAATCGCGCCGCAGTACGTCATCGCAGCGCCTCGCTCTCGTTTCGACCAAGTGCACGCTCGCAACGCAACGGCAGATTGCAAAATCACGCTGGTCGAGTGCAATAGTAGCAGCAGCACACACTACGAGCGACGTCGGCCACTAGCGCCACACATCGCGACGACGACGACTGAGCGCATTCGAGCGAGCTTCGTCCTCTCGGTCTCAGTCCTGCTCGCTCCTTCAGTTCTGAGCCTATGACGTGTAAATAGGCTTAACGTGTGGCTAACAACCGATAGTGAAAGCAGTGTTTGCACCTCTGAAGCATGCATGTGTACCTGCGATCACCACCGCACCATCACGTGCCATCTCTCTTCTCTCGCACGCCTGGATGCTCATATCCAGCTGCTGTCACGGCCCGCCAAGGCAAGCTCTGGTAATCAAGCGCGCGCGAGTGTGTGACCCTTCCTGCTCTGGTCGAGTCCAGACAGCAAGTCTCGAGGCAAGGAGGCTCGAGGACCGAGGACCAAAGACAGCAAGTCTCAAGGGCACAGACGATGAGGGGCTCTCATAAATACGTGTGTTGACTGCTTCTCGACGTCACTCTCACTCACTCTCGCTCTCACTCTCTCACGCTCACTCACATCTAACAAAACTACTACTGCTGGGCAAGCGCACTGGAGCTCTCTCCCGACGAAGAGCTCCACGTGGCTCTCTCTCTCGCTCTTGGGCGCTCTCGTCCTATTGACACACGCACACACACGTTCTATGGGTACGCCGCTGACGACTTGTACCGCGCTTGGTACATCATCTTCTCGAGCAAGTGGCGCTGGTGCGCGATCGAGTCCTCGACGTGCTGGAAGTTCGCTGCCGGTGCGTTCACTGGTGGCGCAGCACCGCGGCTGCTAGTGTACATTGGCGGCGCTGGTGGTGCGGCAGTGCGACTGCGGCTGCTGTATCCACCCGGAGCAGTGTGGAACTGCGGCTGGTGCGACTGCTGCTGCTGTGGACGTGCGCTGTAGCTCGGCTGGTGCTGCTGCTGCTCCTGCTGCTGGTAGCTCGAGTGCGACTGCTGCTGCGTGTACATTGGCTGACTCGCGTAGCCTCGTGTCGACTGGTGGCCACGGCCGTTACTGTGCTCCGTCCCGTTCACGTGCATCGTCTCGAACTGCCGCCGCATGTCGCGCGTGTCGACAAACATGACGTTGTCTTCATCGAGCGACGACACTGGCCGCGCTTCAAAGTTCTGGTCCATACTGAGCGTACTCGTGGAGCTGCCGTAGCTGTCCTCTGTTGCAGCAAAGCTGTTGTCGCGGCGGAGGTCGTCCAAGAGCTTCATGTCGACGTGGAACTTGGTGCTCGCGGGCATCGTCGGCTGGAAGCCAGTCGAGCTCGCTGACGAGCTCTGCGATGTCACGGACGTCACGGAGCTCCGCGACGCATACGAGCTTGCGTCGCTCCGGTCCTGGACTGACGTGTTGTCTTGACTCGTCGCGACGATGATGCACTTCTTGCAAAACTTGGACTCTTCGCCGACCGATCGCGTCACGATGCACGACTTGCACGTCACTTCGCCACATGCGCGGCAGTTGTGCTTCTTGGAGAGGTACCCGAACTTGGTCGCGCACACGTGGCAGCTCTTGCGGTCGCTCGTCGGGACCCAGTACGCCTTGTCGAGCAGCGGCATCGTCGCGAGACAGCGCTCTTGGACCACGACTGGGAGCTTCCCAAGCGCGCCGGCGATGCTTGTCATGTACGAGCTCAAGAGCCACGCGCTCACTTCACTCGCAGCGTCCGATGAGCCGCTCAAGATGATCTCCGAGTGCCCATTGTCAGATGCTGGCCGCACGAGCAGCACGTCCGTGCCCACGCGGCGGAGCAAGCCGTGCGTCTGCTTGAGCGACTTGCACTCGGCGAGCTGGATCGAGTGGCTCACTTTGAACCCAATGGGCTGGTTCTCGCGGTCGACCGTCGTGCCAGTATACTCGAGCACGCACATGTCGCGCTTGTTCGCGTCGCTCGAAGCACTGAGCTCGATCGCGAGCCATCGGATCGCCATGTGCTCGTTCTCCGCTAGTGTGCGGTCCTTGAGCACACAGAGCGTTTGAGCGTCGAGAAAGTCGTTGTAGAGCGCTTTGCGCCGGTCAGCGAGGCGCCGGTCGTTCTCAGCAAAGAGCACACGCATGAGACCGCTGAGCGACGCGCGGATCGTGCCTTGAACGCGAAAGTGCTGCTCGTCGTTCTCGGTCTTGGTGTACCGCTTGAAGCCGTTGCTCGTGCCAATGTCGCGCCACGCAGTCTCGTCGACGCCGCCGTAGATGCGTTCGCGCCGGAGTTGCTCGAGCGCTTCGTCCAGGAGCGACTTGGCCGTGGTTTGGTACTCGCGCACCATTGCGGACGAGAGACGGACTTTCGGGAAGTATCGCTTCGGGAGCGGCAGGAGCTCACGCTGGACACGAGTGTCGTCACCTGTTTTGCCAGCGAACACGCGCGCGTCGGCGCGGGACATGCCCATGCCCATCATACCGGGATTCATCGTGCCGCGTGTGTCTGTGTGGCTGTGTCTGTAAGTGTGTGAAGCAGACGACGATCGAGTGCGACGAGAGCTGCGGATTCGGAACTGAGCGACGCTGTGCTCGACGCGCGCAGTCGCGACTGACTGCGAGGACACTCGACCGATGGTGCCAGACGAGACGACCACACGTGGCCGGTCTCTCGCGAACGGATCCCATCTCCCAATCGCACTCGCTCGGTCTATGTCACCGGTTCTCTTTTCCTCGTTGTCGTCGCTCTGCACTTGAGACTCGAGACTCTCGAGTTTGCCAAGTGTGAGCAAGTTTGAGCGAGCGAGCGAGCAGAAAGCAGGAGTCGAGTCGACAGCAGATGGAGGAACCCGGGTGTGTACGCATGCTCTCTCTCTCGCTGCATGGTTGCTGCATGGTTGGGTTGCTTGCTCGCTCGCTTGCCGTGACGCGCGTGGCTGGGTCTGGGCGGCAGTGTGTCTGTTGAAGCGCGCTCGAGCCGCTCCAGCTGGTCACGCCTCCACATGCCCCACAGCTTTTTTGTTTGCCTGTATCGACAACGACTCTACCATCATGACTTTCTCTCTCTGCATGGCCATGCCAAACATATCCGCACACTTGGTGGTGCCGTATCACTGCGTCGCTCGTCATGGGCTCTCGAGCGAGTTCGTTTGCTTTAGGACTGGATGTTCAGTACTCGATTCATCGTCCTTCACGAAGTGCTCGCTAAACCAGCTCTCTCTCTCTCTCATTGAGCTCCATGGCGGCTTCAAAGAGAGCGGCAAGCACAGTGCGGCACGACACAACAAGCACAGCATGGACAGCGACAGATGATGTCTGCACAACAACCAAAACCAAATCCTCTCGTTGCGCTCGCTCTTGTCCGCTCGACGCGTTTCGGCTCAGTGGATTCGCAAGCAGCAACAGCAGTCAACAGAGCACTTGCAGAGCACTTGAAGAGCACATGCACACACTTTCAAGGGCGGATTAGTCGAGCGAGTCAGCGCGACGGTGCGCCACTTTGGCCATGAGATGCTGGAGCACTCATCCAGGGCGCTCGCGGGTCCGTTCAAGCTTTCTCGGACAAGGTCTCGCGCTGATCATCGAGCCTGAAATCAAGTCAAGTCGTTGCGTTGGAATGCCGTTGGATTGACTGTTAGGATGAGTGTTGGTTGTGTCTAATCTTTTTGGCCAGGGAGAAAGATTGTCTTGTCTCAAGGCGAGAGCGACTCAAGACGGTGCGTCCTATGTCTGTTGTAGGGAAACGTCAAGTCAAGTCGTTGCCCAAGAGCTCTTGGTTCGCACTCGACACCCGACACGCGAAGCGGCAGGCAATCAAAGGAAAAGCCGCGTGCGCTTGCGAAGTGGATTGCCAAGCCTCTGTGAAAGTGGACTCGCTGGAGCGACCGAGCGAGCGGCTCTTGTTAGGAGAGAGCTCATGCTCGCCCGTGTCTTGCACAGGGATTCGCTCATGGGCTCATGTGGTCGCTGCGCACAGTGACGGACATCATGCACATGCACATGCAAATGCAAATGCCGCGATGTGTTTGTGTTGCTTCATGCGCGGGTTACCACTGCGCCAAGTGCACCGCCGCCATCACGACACTATGTATTCGCGCCATCACGACGACGCCGACCCGATCTCGTCGACAACCGCGACATCAAAGCGCATCACGCGCGTTCGTAGACAGATAGTGTAGCGATGCAGACAGGCACGCCCTCGTTCGCACAAGTCTAACGCCGTCCAAACATCCAAACATCGCATCGAGCGCGCGCTTGTTTCGCACGACAGCGATTGCCTCGGAGTGCTCGAGCTCGGCAGCTTTTGCTCGAGCTCGCAAGGTGCGAGCATGAAGAACTGGCACACATCTCAGTCGGGAGGTTCCTGCCTGCATGTCGAGAGCGGGAAGCCACTCGACACTGGCAGCAGCGCCAAGCGCGCGCCAGTCACGAGCGTGTCACCGCGAAGATCCGCCCCGAGACTCAAAGATCCGTGTGTGTGTTCGCCTCGGTGTCAATCACTATCGTGAAGCTTGAACGCTTTGCCAAGCTTGATCGTTCATCGCCAGAATCAAAAAAGCACGAGCATGAGCGCTCCAAGAGCATGCCGACACCGACACCGACACCAACGCGAAAGCGAGAGCGAGAGCAGGATCCCAAGCAGCTGACTGCCGAGGCTGTCGGCAGTGGTCTTCGCGAGGTATAATTTGTGCGTGATCGCCTTCTGTTTTGGCGACAGCGTGCGCCACAGCGTGCCACGCTGCACACGAGCCACAGGTCCAGCAACAGCCTGCCGTCGCAGATCAAAGCAAGCAAGTCAGCGCGGCATCCAGACTGCTGGCTTGACAGCAGCACGAGCGCTTCGACTCGAGCTCGAGTCTGAACAACACACGAATCACGACTGTTCAACAACGTGTCAAACGATAAATCAGTGTGCGGGAGGAAATCCGGCCGCACGTGCACTACAGATTATATTCCAAGCTTGTGAATTGTATCCTCTATCAAGACTCTTTTGTTGCGCGACAGTGGATAAAAAATGCACCTGCCACACAAACTGTTCACACACACGCAACATTGACCTCCAAAGCGTTCTCTCTCTCGGATCGATCAAGTGTGGTCGCTGTGCTCGACCGATCTTCTCCACACTGCGGCCATGGATTCGTCCGAGCTCTCTCTCTCTCGAACTCCCATTCGTTTGCGCATGTGGTGATGGCTCGCTCGCTTGTACTCTGAGAGAACGCCGGTGCTGGTGTGTGGATGATCGAGTGTACGCTTGGCATTCTTCTGTTGCGCACCACGCTAAAACACGGACACAGCAGATTGGTCGACCACACGCCGACGCTCGCTTGCTGGCACACCACCACCGGCGCTCGAGTCGAGTGGCACGTCAACAAGTGCGTCTGAGACGACGGATGCTACGCTGACATGTGAGTGCGATGCTTTTCGAAGCTCCACGACGTCAAGGGTGTGTGTGTCGTCTACAGCTCGGTTCGAAAATGGTCTCACTCGAGTGCATGTGCAAGCAAGCGCACAGGCTTACGAGTGCTGCACTTGCAGCGCATGCCCAAGCGAACGGCCACTAACGAGCTCTCGCCTCAGCGATTGATGCTAAAGCAATGGCGTCGACAGGCACCAGAGCTCGCGCGTGTAAACGAACGAACCTGCAACACGCTTCGAGCATCGACAGGTTGGTGTCGCTGCAACACGCATCGCATCCTAGACCCCGCACCGTCCAATGGAGCGCCAAGTCCAGCACTTGCTCGTTTGCCTGTTCAATTGAGCCGCCGACGCCAGCCCAGTGCATTCGCGATAGTGAACTCATCTCATCAAGCTGCGAGCTCGATCGAGTCAACTGCGCCAGGTCGTTTAGATGAGGTTTTGAATGTAGAGCACGCCTATCAACGCTGGGTGGAGACAACGAGAGACGCACATGCTGACGACTGTTGCGTCGTCATGCGATAGCAGTCGGTTCGCTCGGATTCAGTCGATCTGAGAACTTGGCGCACATCATACAGACGCACGGAAGACCCAAGTAAGCAAGCAAGCGCAGCACTCGATCAGTCTGTCTGTCTGTCAACGTGTGTGTTAGCAAGCAGTCGCTACGCACCTCGAGAGATCGCACCTCGAGAGATGGCGACTCGATCGTTCGAGCAATCTGTTCACCCACGCACCGACCGAACGAACGAGACAAGCAAGCGCGCACGCAGGAAGCGATGACGGATCCACAACTTCTCGCAGCATCAGACGAACGCAGATCCACTGTGTTCGACTCGTTTGACACGAGTGGGCTCGAATGAATGGACACGCATGCTTGCTTGCTTGTTTCGCCACACACACATACACCCGGAGTCATCGAGTCCAGTCCACTCGATCAATCGACAGTCACGCACGCACGCTCTCGGACGCTGCGATGCTTTCAGCTCTGCTGCGCTATCAAGCTCTTCTACTTCCAAGCACGACGCTCGCTTTGCTCACTTGTCCGACGGCTCAAACACGATCTTCTCCTTCAGCAACGCCTCAATGTCGCTCTCTGAGCGCTTGAGCACGTCGCGCAGCACTTGGCGTGTGTCCTGACCGAGCTTCCGACCGGCCCAGAGCGTCCGGCCTGGCGTCCCTGCGAGCTTCGGCACGATCGCTGGGATCGCGAGCGACCGCTTGCCGCCGTCAATGTCCACGCGCTCAATCATGCCGCGGTGGCGAAAGTGCTCGTCTTTGACCATGTCTTCGACCGAGTACACGAGTCCAACTGGCACTTGGTGCGCTTCCATGACATCAACCACGCGGTCAAGCGGCTGCGTCCGCGTCCACGCAGCGACAGCGTCGTCGATCTCTTGCTGGTGCTGCACGCGGTCGGCGTTCGTGCGGAACTTGGGGTCGACCGCCATTGCGTCTTCGCCGATCGCGCGCATGAGCTTCACAAACAGCGTGTCTGTGTTTGCGGCGATCACAATGTTCTTCTTGTCGCCAGTCGTGTACGTGTTTGAAGGCACGATGCCCGTGATCGTCGAGCCCGAGCACTCGCGCACGACGCCAGCGTAGTCGTACTCGGGCACCACGGCTTCCATGAGATTGAACATCGTCTCGTAGATCGCAACGTCAATCACTTGACCGCGCGGCGTCGTTGCTGTTTGCCCCAATGCTCCAGATGCTGTGCGCTCGCGGCCAAGCAACGCGATGACAATGCCGAGCGCTGCGTGGATGCCCGCAATCGTGTCGCCAAGGCTGAGGTTCTGGCGCGCTGGCGGACGGTCCGGGAAGCCGTTCACGTACCGGAAGCCGCCCATTGCTTCGCACACAGACGCAAATCCAGGACTAGAGGCACCGAAGCAGGCATGCGAGAGCGTACGTGAGTGTAAGTGCGTAAGGATCGTTCCGCACACAGCATAGTAGACAGTGAGGGACATTCCAAGCGCTATGAACGTACCGAGACGAGTACGGTCCGTCTTGGCCAAAGCCCGAGATGCGCGCAAACACGAGCCCTGGGTTCTTCTCCTCGAACGTCTCGGGTCCGAGTCCCCACTTCTCCATCCGCCCGGGCTTGAAGTTCTCAATGAGCACGTCGGCGCCGTCGACGAGCTCGCGAATGAGCTCGCGGCCCTTTTCGCTCTTGATGTCGACTGCGACCGAGCGCTTGTTCCGTCCGAGCGAGTACCACCAGAGCGACGTGCGCGTGTCATCGAGCTCGCGGTAGTCGCGCACTTGGTCGCCCGTTGGCGGCTCGATCTTGATCACATCCGCGCCAAAGTAGCTCAAGATCGTACCGGCGAATGGACCAGCAATGAGGTGACCGCACTCGACGACGCGGATGCCTTCAAGCGGGAGCTTGCGCGGCGTCTCGCCTTGCTGTGCACGCGGCGATGGCGTCGTGATTGTCGTGACTGAGCGCGCAGTTGCTGAGAGCGCGAGACTGCGGCGTGCGAGCGTGCGCTGGAGCGACAGCGTCGTAGCGAGCACCATTGTGATGACCGAGTTCTTGTTGCTGTTGCTGCTGCTGATGATGATGATGACGAGAGGCAAGCGAGTTGCAGAATGAGCCGTGCAGGACGAGCTCTTGAGCGCCAGAGCGAGCGCAGTCGTAGCACTGGCAGCGGACGCGCGCAATGGAGCTCCTCGTGTGCGATGGCCGATGAGGTGGTGCGAGTGTGACAACCGCTGATCTTCAACTCATCAGATCAACCATGTCGAATCCTATGCATACAAACCACAAGTCTAAAATGGAGTCGTGCGAAATCATACAAACGTACTGTCATGAATAGGAATCGTCGGTACCTTTTCAATATTGCTACACTTGCGCAAACAGGTCTTCGCAATTCGAATCGCAAACGCTGCTAGCCACTGTTGTTGTCCAACGCGAGTGCTCTCTATGCATTGTCACCATCCACGATGACGACGTCACGAATGGCTCGCAATGGCGCGCTCCTACAGTCGAGGTGGTAGTAGCTGTGTGTGTGTAGCAAGCAGTGGCAAGTGTCAGCGCGCGCCGGTTCATGTGCAAGAACAGGTATGTGGGAGTGTACGCGCGCGCACCTGACATTCGCAGCGTCTGTGAGACACAAGAACGTGCGCTCGACGCGCATCGCGAACTCCGACACACTCGCGCGTGCTGCGCGCTCGATCCCAAGGAGTCTACGAGTGCGCACGGTGCAAGAGCGACACCGCAGCGAGCGATAAGTGCATCGACATGGCCACAATACGCATACAATGTGGTGGTAGTACGCACCGCTTCACGCTCAGCTGACTGCCGCCTCCAGCTGCCGCGACCACGAAACAGCACCACACTGATGCTGCATTTTCACTGCCGAGCGCAGTGTCACGACGCGCGTGAGGCTTGCGCTTGCGATCGGCGCGCGCTTCATCAAACCGATCGACGTGTGCGCGTCCAAGGATCACTGCATCGGCGTCAGCGCTTGCAAGTATGCGCCACTCTGTCAACCCGCGCTCGTGCACGAGGTCATGCAGCACCTGCACATGCACAAAGACTTTGGGTTGAGCACCAGGCAGACAACATATCGATACAAGCAGCTACCATGACGCTTGTGCCACACCTCTTGCGTGCTCGCAGTCATTGCCACTGCTTCTGTTGGTGTTGTAGAGTCCATGACAACAAAGCAGTCGATCAATTGACTCTGTTGTGTTGCTCGGACGCCGCGAAATGACGAATGACTGACAGAAGAGCGCATGATGTGCACAGTACATGACTGTATGTGGAACGTGACGACTGCATACGAACAAAGGCACAAAGCAAGACAACAAAGTGTTCACGATGCTACGCGTACGCGCGCAGTTCATAGAGTTATCATACATCATACATCATCACTGTCGTGCTGCGCTCGGCACTGCCTCGTTAGAGCGCCGACTGCTCGGGCTGCTGCTCGTTCGCACTCGCGTTGATGTCAAGGCGCTCCCAGATCTTGCGCAAGTCCATGTAGTTGTTCTCGACAAACCGCCGCCCTTCGCGCTCGATCTCGTCGCCGTTTTCGTTCACAAACACGAGCGTCGGGATCTTCTTCACGTCGTAGCGCTTCCAGAGGTCCTGTGCGACTTCACGCCGCCGAAACGGCACGGCGAGGAACGGCGTCTGGAGCAAGTAGTCACGGAACGCAAACTCGTCGCGGTCCATAGACACGAGCACGACGTCCATCTTGTCTTTCATGCTCAGCTGCTTGTACGCTGCGAGTGTCATGTTGCGGTAGACTGTCGCAAGGATCGGCGTGAACGCTTGGCACGGATGGCACGTACTGGCCGTGAAGTAGAGCCCAACGACCGTCTTGTTCTCGAGCGCGTGGTCGGTTGCAACTTCGCCGCGACGCGACACGAGCGTCGAGCCAAGGAGTTTCTCAAGCAGCGTCATCGTCTATGTGTGCGAATGTCTGTGTCCTTGTGTAGGGGTTGGAGCTGGTGCAGACGGTGTTGTCAGGAGCTGGCGGATTCGAGAGTGCGAGAACAAGTCGTGTGTGGTCTTCGTGCTATTCGAGATGCAGTTGCTATTTGAGAGGGAAAGCGATCGACATTTGTACTTGAAATTGTATACTGCAAGTAGATGAGGTTGCGAAATGAGAGGCCAACATCGAGAGGAGCAGACTTTTTCCGCCGATGGAGGGCGTGTCACGAGAACCTCCATCGGCGGAAAATGCAATTCGCGTCGATTGATAATAATTGCAAGTAGTGAGTGTGAAACAGTCAAATGGGATCACGCACACGCGCCAGCCAATCACTGCTCATTTCAGCATATTCACGGCAAGCATACAAATGTCAAGCTTTAGATGCGAATGCACCACGAATCACGGCAACTTGAACTCTTTGGTTTGACACAAAAAGAGACAACTTTTGTGTCAAACAAAAAACAAACCTCATACCAACTGGTTGCCTTGCACTCACAGGCATTCAGAGGTCTCGCTTCTGCAGCACACGAGTTCAATTGCTCCATGTGTCATCGTTTGCTTTTGCTCTGTCGTTGTATGTGTCCGCTCCTTCACACAACTGCCCACGCAGCGCGCACGCTGGCAGCAACTAGCTCTCGTGGAGACTCGCGACTGTGAGCACAAAGAACGTCGTGCCAAACTGCAAGCCGTACGGATTGTTCGCTTCCGTCGCGACTTGCTCGTCAATTAGCACGATGCGGCCAACGACATAGTCCGGGTATCTACACAATACACGGCACAGTTAGACCAAGCTCTGGGACATCCTGCACAAGAAGACAGACACGCAACGCACCGTCCGTTCGTACTAAACGACGAGATCGACTCTTCCGACAGGAACCGGTGCGGACAGCCGAGGTGGAACGCCAAGTACACACGCTGCGCGTCGCTCCCAGGCGCTGACGTTGGTAGAAACAGCGCCAAGTCGTTCACGTCAAACAGTCGGAACGAGATCTTGAAGTTGTTGTCTGCTGCGTCCGCTGAGTCGCGGAGACTCAGCTCGTCCTGTCGTCGGTCGAGCTCGCTCCGGAGCAGCTACGCCGTTACAAAGCCACCAGTGAGCACATACACAAGAGTTGGCAGGACTAAGAGCCAGCGAGTCGACTGCCCTGCTACCATACAGACAACGCACCTTCTCCGCGTCCGAGCTCGCGAGCAACTCGAGCACGCGCGTCTCGATCGCACTCATGCTCGCAGACAAGTACTCTTCATGGCGGCTCTCGTGGCTCTCGCCAGCGCTCACTGGCGGCAACTGCAAGAGCTGGACCACTTTCACGAGCGACGATCGGTACAAGCCGACACTGTACTGGAGCGACTGGACCGAGTGCTGGAGCTTTGTCTGGTTGTCCTGCAAGAGCTTCTCGCGGCGCGTGCGCTCCTGGATCTCTGTGAACATCAGCAGCAGCAACAATAGCAACTTGGTAGTCAAGGACACTCCACCGAGTCGGTGTCACTAACGAGGACGAGCACGTCCTAGCACATGCACGATGCAGTCGCAGCAGTGGAGAAGGATATTCTTCAAACGCCGTGGCGTTCAGGACAAACTGCTGGTTCTCGCTCTGTTGTTTGATCACACACGAGCCACAGCGTCAGCTCTCTCACAGACATCACACACAGCCCTTGATAGCCAGCTAGGACGATCAGGGCGACACATGACACTGTGAGGCCACGCACCTCGAGCTTTGCGAGCAGCTCGTCTTTCTCGCGCTTTTCGTTCTCGTCTGTTGTCATTGAGAGAGAGTCGTTCATGTCAGTGTCTTGCTGTCCTTCACGCACTCACGAAGTCGTTTGGTTGCACGCTCAAGCAACAGACTGCTCAACGGCAGGCGTACCTTGCAGCAGCTTGGCGGACTGGAGCTCACGCTCGAGCAAGTTCGACTGCTCTGCCTCAGACGAACTCGTGAGCGCACCAGCAGTCGCTGCAAGTGCGAGCACGAGCGGGAACTCGCACGAGCTGTCGCCTTCGCGCGCACTTGCTTTCGACAGGTCCGAGCGCGAGATCGAGCCGCTCTCAGACCCAAAGTACATCGCCTTCTTCGACTGCTCGAGTTCGGACGTGAGCTCTGCGACGCGCGACTCGAGCTCTTCGCAGCGTTTCTGGAGCAACTGGACATCAAGCGTACCGACACCAGCGCTTTCGAGTCCGTCGAGCGACTCGCTGCTGGCGTGGATGCCGCTCAAGCTGTCGGTGCCAAACTGCGGCTCGTCCTGCGTGTCCAAGCCAGCGTTCTCGTCTGCATTGCCGTCGTTGTCGTCGTGTGTCTCGTCAGCGTTGTCGTCATTGTCATCATCGTCATCGTTGTCTGTGATCTGCGGGAGGCTCTGGTCAAACGGCCGCATGCGGAACTCGCAGTGCGACGGCTTCTCAGCGAGTCCTGATACAAAGTCGCGCGGCAAGTGCTGCCCAAAGCTCCGTAGGAACACTTCACGGTGTTGCACCTAGCGAGCATCCCATCGCATGCACAAGAGAGTGAGAGCAAGTGTGAGCGACCCAAGTCACTGGTCAGATTCAATCTAATCGAACTAGCAGAACACACCTCTTCTTCACGGAGCTGAGCGAGCTCTTCGGCCATCGACTGGATGCGGTCCGAGAACTTGTGTCCGTACTTGAGGCGCCGCGCAATCTCTTTCAAACACGCAGCGTACGACTCTGTCATAGTCATTTGGTTAAGTCGACAGTGTTGCATAAGAGTGAGTTAGAGCGGGTTAAGTGGCAGTGAGAATCGCAAAGTCGACAGCTAAGTCGACACCAAAGTCAGCAACAAAGTCAACAAGCCGACGGACAAACGCACCTGGGAGCTTCTCGAGGTGCTCGAGCTCGTGAAAGTGCTTCTTCTGTGCGCCGAGGACCTCTGTGAGCATCGCGAGCGAGTTCTCAAAGTCCCGGATCTTTGATTGCACGACTGAGATCTGCCGCAAGTTGCTATGGACCATCGCAAAGAACGCGCGCTTCGTCGCTGCCATCGTATTCACACTCGCGTGCACTTGCTCCGCGATCTTATGCGCTGACGGTAGCTACAGACGCACAGTCAGACAGTCAGACAAAATCTTTTCGTCCCAAGCCCACATACACACACGCTCGTCGTACCATGTCGTGCTGCTTCTGGTACAGTTCGTCAATGCCTCGGCAGACTTCGAGCGCACTCGACGACGCAAACATCGTCGACGACGGCGTCACTTCTGCCGACGTCTGCGCGATCTTACTCATCACGACACCGAGGTTCGCGTTCAGCTTCGTAGTGATCTGCGCCTGCGCCGCTGCGAGCGCGCGCATCTCCCGTAGCGCTGCTTTCGCGTCGCGGTACTCGCGCGCACTCGTCTCTTGCGACTGTACGATCGCATCGACTTCGCGGCAGATCTCGTCGTGAGCAGTCTGGAGCCGCAAGACTTGTGCTCGTACGTGTGCATGCGACTGCTCGCACTGCGCTGCCCACTCGCGCTCGCGCTCAACAGGAATGCAGTCGTATAGTGTCTTGCGCTCGTCTGTCGCTAGCGCTGGGTGGAGCGTGACAGTCGACAGCGCCGTGAGGTAGCTCTCAAAATTCTCAAGCAGGCGCTCGTGCGTCGCGCTTGAGGCTTCAAAGTTGCTCCAGAACGGCACAAAGTGCTTCGACATGGACCTGTTCAGCCACATACAGCGTCATGTGTGAGACCTCGATGTCCTAGACATGCTCAGGACTCGGCCACAACGGCATTGCTAGTCAAGCATCAGGATGTGTATGAGCGTACGTCTTGAAGATGTCTAAGTTCGCAATCGCTGCGCTGATCGCATCGGCTTGGACGCGCAGCTCGCGCGTGCACTGCTCGCTCGCAGCGATGTTCGCCTGCGCACTCTGCTCGAGCGCTTGGCTCTGGTTCACTTGGAGCTGAAAGTGCGACTCATAGTCTGCGAGCGCGCGCAAGAGCGGACTCGACGACTCGCTCAGCAAGCGCGAGCCTTCTGACGCAGGCACTGGCGCAGATGGCACTGCATCATAGGCATGAGCCAGTCATACAGAGTGAGCATCATCAAGACGTACTGGGTACAAAGGCTAGCTGAACGGTAGACGTACTCTGCGCAACGACAGGCTCGAGAGTCAACGTCGTCGGCATGACAGGCGTCTCGCTCGAGAGCATGCGGCGGTCGTACAGGAACACGTGCTTCTCCGACTGTCAGTAGGGCACACAGTCAGGCAGTCAGTCACAGTCGCGTGAGGACGACTCTATGAGATGCAAAAGATCAACATCAAGCGTACTGATGGCAGTCCGTAGTGTGCGATTGAGCGTCGTGGGTCCAAACGCGCGTACGGTGGTCCGCCGAGTAGGATCTGGTCGGCGACTGGGATCGCACTGTACTTGATGAGCTCGTCCCCGAGCTCTGCGACCACGAGTCTGCTTGCATCACGGCAGTCACGCAATGGAGCAACGCGTTGGACGTGAGCATCGCATCGTCTATATACGGGCAGATGTGATACGCATGTGCACAGCAGCAAAGACGCACTCGTTGCTTGCAAGTGCGACCGAGTAGACTGCGCCGTTCGTCGCGTTGCCGACATGCACGAGTGTCGGGCGGTCGTCGCGCACATGCGCTGCGCGCTTTTCTTCGTCGTCGCTGCCGAGTGGCTGCGCCATGTTGGTGTCTCTTTGCTTTATCGCTTCGTCGCGATCAAGTGCGCTGGTCGTTCACGCGAACGTCACGCACTGGTGATCAGCAGCGTCGGTCGTCGTCGCGTTCTTCCTTGTTGTCGAGCTGCAGCTTATTGCGTTTGAAGTGAAGAACAGCGAGAAAATGGTTTTGAGATACAGCAATAGTTTGTAAACATACGCAGTGTGTTTCACTAAAGTACGCGCATGACCATGTCCTCGAACGTCAGCTCGGTCGTGACGACTGACCTTCTCATGCCAGACGCTCGACATGCGTGACGACAACTCAAGACAAGACAAGAAGACTGTGGATAGGATGCGTCGAGCGTCGTCGTCACTAGTTATAAAGAAGATCATCCAATAGGCAAAGCACACGCACATACACACTAGCAACTACTCTCACTCGCTCTCTCGACACGATGTCGTTCTGAAGACTGGAGACAACCAGTTAGTCGCTCCATCTCCTAGCACACACCTTCCGAGATGCCCTCTGAGAGGTCTTCAGAAAAGCCGTACGGACGATTGAACACCATGTCGTGGTTCTGGAACGCTTTCAGGAACGACGACTCCTCTTGCTGCTGTTGCGGCACGTCGCTACTGTCGTCTGCTCCATTGCCGCCGCCATTCATCATGCCATTGTCGCTGTCGTCCATGCCGTTGTACCGCAGTGGCGAGTCAATTGTCGCAAACGCTGGCGTGTACCCGTTGTTGCTCGGCGGTGGGATCGGCGAGAGCAGAAACTGCGGCGAGAGCAAGTACTCGGGCACTTCGCGCGGTTCGCTCACTGGCGGCACTGCCGCTTGCAGCGCCTCGTCGTCATAGCGCTTCACGCGTCCTGGGACAGTCCCAGCAGCTGGTCGCGCCGCGTCGACAAACTTCTCGTAGCTCGCTTCCCACTCGGGGCCAAGGACGCTCGAGAGTGCTTTCAGCACTTCTTCGCTCGCTTGTATCCGGTGCTCTTTGAACGCTGGCAAGCGCACGACGTCGTGGATGTGGCGCAGCAAGTACGGCACGCAGTTCTTCTTGAGGTCCTGCGCGTTGCACTCGTCTGCGACAGTGAGCAAGTTCACGACGTTCTCGACGCAGATCTCGTGGCTCAAGAACTCTTCTGCGCGCTTCTGGAGCTCCAAGACGCAGTAGAACGACGCCGCGCGCAAGAGTTCGACTGCAATCTCCGACGTAATGTCGACTTTACCAGTGTACTGCGCATACGATACAAGCGGTGCGTGAGAGGGTCAGTCAGTCAAGATGTCAGTGGCGACACTGTCGCGGCTCAGGGCACTACGGGAGAGACGTACCAAGAAGCGCAGGAGCATCGAAAAGACTTCGTAGCTGCAGTTGTCCACTTCGATCATCGCTGTCTGGCTCGTTGCTGACCCAAACTGTCGTGGCACACACAGAGACATTGTCGACTCAGTAGCTGACACAGTCGCGCGCTTGCACTGCCGCTCATCGCATCCATCTCCATGACATCATCGCACGCAGCAGCGGCTACTCACTCTCACCATGTTCTTGAAATACGAGTTCCGGAAGAAGAGCACGACTTTGTGCGCGTTGATCGGCGCAATGTGGCCTTTCACGAGGAACTGCAGGTCCGAGAGTGACGAGTTGAGAAAGAGCTCTTCGTGGTCGTCCACGACGTACTGCGGCACGTCGATCGTCAAGTCTGGATTGTAGTCAAACGGCACGAGGTGCTTGATCGCATGCGCCGCGGCGCAGCGCGGGAACTCGTCGCGTGACTGGAGCATGTAGTAGAGCACCGAGAAGAGTCCTTCGTCGAGCAAGTTTGGCACTTCGCTCGCGTCCATCATGTGCACAAACGTCAAGACGATGTTGCCGCGGAGCTCGCCTAGAGACACAGTCATTCATACAGAGACTCAGTCAGTCCGTCTGTCGATCCTCAGCGTCCAAGGCGTTCAACAGTGTCCATACGACCTAGAGGACCTCGGACACAAGACACAGTAGGACGTACCGATGTTTGCATCTGCCGAGACGCGCGCGACTGCGTGGAGCATGCGGCGAAAGTCCGCGCGGTTGATCTGCTTCCAGATGTTCCGGAGCGCTTGGAGGCAAATGCCCCACGTCTTGGACGCTTCTTCGACTTCGAGCATCTGGAGCACAGCGCCTTCGAGCACCATCTGCAGCGTGCTCGAGACATTCGACGAGAGCGCACACAGCGCACCAGCTGCATGCGCAGAGATCAACGTGTCCGAGCTATGGAGCGCGTCCATGAGCAGCACAATGCCGCCAAAGCGCGTGACGTAGTCGTGGTTCACGTCGTTCTCCAGGAGCGACTCGAGTGCAACGACGGCTTTGCGCTTCTTGTCAACGTCGTCAGACGTGAGCATCGCCAAGAGCTCTGGGATCGAGTTCTTCACGCACCGATCGCACAGCCGCGCTCGGCCCTCGCTGCCTTCGACCACAGCGCGCGACATCGAGCACTCGTGGCAAATGATCTCGCCGCATTCCTACACATAGAGCAAGGAGGCACACAGGTCAGTCGCTTGTACTTTCGACCAGCCAACACACTAAGAGGACCCATCACAAGTGCGAGAGACGTACGCGGCAGTGGTGCTTTCTTCGGTAGAACGTGAACACGTGCGAGCAGCAGGCGCAGTGGATCGCTTCGTGGTCTTCAGCCCACGGTTTGATCAAGCCCCACTTGAGAAGGTCGTTCGCAGACTCGATGATCGTCGTCGTGTGGTCGTGGAACTGGACGTTGAGCACGTCCGAGATCTTGTCGCTCAAGTACGGCGACGGACGCACAAGATGCGGGTCTTTTGCGTACAGCGACGCGCCGACTTGACCGAGCTGCGCAGAGTACGCTGGCAAGCGCGCGACCCAGTTTGGGAGTCCAACCTGTTCAAGAACGACAGCAGCAGCAAGTAAGTGCGTGTGAGCAAGAGCGCCTTCACCACACCGAGGCTGTCAAGCCATGCGTCAACGTACTCGCCACGGCAGGTCGCGTCCGCTGTAGCCGTTGTGCGCGAGGATGTCGACAATGTCCTTCATCCACACGCTCCGGTTCACGCAGATGTACCGCCCGCGCGCCTCTTTGTTCTCGAGCGCAGCAATGTGCGCAAGTGCGCAGTCGCGGACGTCGACCATGCTCCAGTCTGTTGCATCAAGCGCCACATTCAATCGTTAGGCTCCACTGTCATACACAGGCGCCTTGGACAACCACACATTCACAACCAGCCAGACGTACTCAAGTCCACGAGCGCCGAGTACTGGCCCGTGATCAAGTCGTAGATGATCTGGTTCCCGGGCGCGAGCTTGCCCTTTGACAGCGCTGGACCAAACAGCGTCCCAGGCTGCACAGCACACAGAGACAGAGCGACCGTGTGTCAGTCCACCATGGTTCATGCTCTCACTCACATAAGCGCAGTCGACGTACGTTGATCGTCACGAGGTCAATGCGGCGGTCGCGCGGGAGCTGATCAACGAGCTGCCACGCGGCTTCTTCTGCGAGCTTGAGGCTCAGAAAGTGCGGATTGCGCTCGAGCGTCGACGAGATATTCCAGCACGCGTCGTTCACGATCGAGTGCGGCGAGACTGAGTCCGCCATTGCTGCGACTGACGACGTCAGCACGACCTGATCGCATGCACAACACAGTCGAGCGATGGATCAGTACTGGCACACAAGAGACCGCCGCATCGATCCACTCATCAGGACATCAGGACGTACGCGCTTCACGCGTGCACGCGCACAGGCTTGGATGAAGTTTGTCATCATTGGGATGATGCAGTGCATGCGACTGCCAATGCTGTGGACGCCCGGCTCTTGCTGCTCCGAGAGCGGGTCGCGCACCGAGCATGACGACGGCGTGCCAGTGTGGATCACAAAGTCGCAGCCTAGTCAAGTGCATCGCACGCATCATCATCCAAGCAAGTCAGACGCAGCTCATGGCGCGCATCGCTGAGGCGACGCCTGTAGAAAGAACCACATGATGCGACCATAGGAGGAATCACGAGGCGTACCTTGGACCGCCATATCGCACGCTTCTGGCGTCAAGAGCGACGTCTCGACGACTGTAAAGTGCTTCTTCGCAGCTGGGAGCGCGAGGATCCCCGAGACGTCGTCTTTGCGGCTCTGGACCGTGCCGCGCACGCGGTAGCCGCGCTTCAGGAGCTCACACACGATCCACGAGCCGAGAAAGCCGTCGACCCCAGTCACACAGATCGGCTTCACGCTCATGTTGGACGCGAGCTGGATCATCTTCTTGCGGAACCGCAGCGTCTTCCACACTGCGGGGTACATGACCGTCTTGTCGACTGGCAGTGGCACTGGCGAGATCTCGTCGAGCACGCCAAAGAGCTTCGCGTAGCGCTTCACTGGGTCCGTGCCATTCGTCGCGGACCGGCGCTTTGGATTCAGCGGTGCGCCGCTTGCACCCGTCATCTTGACAGGCGTGTTTGACGCACTAAGGCGACCGCTAGCGCCTGCTGCAGCAGACTCGGCGCTACTGTCGCCGTAGTGGATGCGTCCGAGCTGTCCGAGGTTGTAGTTGTAGTTGTAGCCGTTGTTCTCGTTGTTGAACGAGCCAGCCAGAGAGTTGAGCGACGACGAGCTCGTCGACTGGTACGACGATGACGGACTGAACGCTGGTGCTGCTGCTGTTTGCTGCGCACTGCTGCGTCGCTCGGATGCACGGCGACTCGACGAAGTCGTCGTTGTTGTCGTC
>JAASFL010000294.1:0-23794 GCA_023333735.1 Globisporangium takayamanum
ACAACACACAATACACAACACAAAACACAACACACAACACACAAAACACAATACACAACACAAAACACAACACAAAACACAAAACACACTCGCATACACACAAAACACAAACACACACAAACGCACGCGCACTACCATCAGACTACGGCGGCGCTGCTGTGCGTAAGTCTGTTCGATCAAGATCAGTATCCATTCCTAACACATTCGCAAAAGTTTGGTTGTGTTTCGTTGATGAGTACACAATATGTCGTAACAATCTAAGAAAATACGGACATATTTATTTTCTGTTGGTTTACTTTTGTTGGATAATTATTAAGTCGATGGTATGTGTATGCTGTGTGATGCAAATCATCACATGTATTTTTGCATGTCGAAATAAAAAGGGCCTCTCTATTGCTGCTGTTTTCTGTGTGCAGCCGCTTTCGAGAAAACAATCTACAAAGAAGCCGAGCAAGGAGCAGCAAGCGAGAAGAAGAGAAGCCGCCGCTGCGATGTCGTCCATGAACCTGAGTCGCGAGCAGCAGAACGAGCTGCTCTTCGTTGGATTCAACCAGGACAGCGGTGCGTACAGCGTGCCTGCGCGTGCATGCAAACGTCTCCGAGCTTCGCATGTGTCTCTCTCTGGCGCACAGAGCGCGAGCAGACTCGTCACGACTGATGGGACGGCGAATGCGTTGATGTGTGCATGTGCAGGTTGTTTCGCTTGCGGCACCGACACGGGCTTCAAGATCTTCAACTGTGACCCGTTCAAAGAGACGTTCCACCGCGGTACGTGCGCTCGTATGCCACAATGGCGGTGGCGATGGCGTTGCGGTGAAGGAAGGAGCGATGTGATCTGATAACGATCGTGTATGTGCGCAGACTTTACGAATGGCGGCATCGGCATTGTCGAGATGCTTTTTCGCTGCAACATCCTCGCGATTGTCGGCGGCGGACGCAACCCGCGCTACCCACCAAACAAGGTGCACCCGCAGTTCCGCCGACCACATGCGCAAGGCAGAGTCAGCCCTTGACCGTCGCTTGCTTGGTTGTGTGTACTTATGCAGGTGATGATCTGGGACGACCACCAGAGCCGCAACATTGGCGAACTGAGCTTTCGCAGCGAGGTGAAAGCGGTCAAGCTGCGTCGCGACCGGTACGCACGTCTCTCTCATTTGTGTCGTTGAGCACGAGGTGTGCAAAGAGTGAGTGACTTGGACCTAACGGCACGTCTGCTGCTGCTGCTCTCTCTCTAGCGTTGTCGTCGTGCTCCAGAACAAGATCTACGTCTACAACTTTTGTGCGTTGCTCGCTCAGTTGCTCTCGTTCCGATGCACGAGGAGACTGTTGACTCACCTGCTGTGATCGCTCTCCGTGTGTGTGTGTGCTTGCCCACAGCTGATCTGAAGCTCGTGGACCACATCGAGACGATTGCGAACCCAAAAGGACTGTGCGCGCTGTGCCCGAGCACGTCGAACACAGTGCTCGCTTGTCCTGGCGTGAGCCGAGGAACTGTCCGCATCGAGCTCTACGATCTCCGCAAGACCACGTTGATCACAGCGCACGAAGCGGAGCTGTCGCAGGTGGGATTGATCGATTGCACATGCACGCGCTCAGTGCGGCTCTCTGCGGTTGCTCACGTGTGTGTGCATGTGACTGTGCTAGATCTGCCTGAACTTGGAGGGCACGCGCCTCGCGACTGCGTCCGACAAAGGAACGCTGATCCGCATCTTTGACACGCAGAGTGGCCAGCTCATGCAAGAGCTCCGGTGCGTCTCTCGTTTGAGTTACACATGTCAATGCGTTGTACTTGCGATGCGTGTTGCTAAGTATGTGGTGTTGTTGTCATTGTGTTGGCAGACGCGGCGCGGATCGCGCTGAAATCTACAGCATTTGCTTCAGCCCGAACTCGCAGCTGCTTGCGTGCTCGAGCGACAAGGGGACGGTGCACGTGTTTGGGATGACAACTGAAGGCTCTGGCACGACTGGGACGTTCTCGAATGACCACTCGTCGATCTCGCCTGCTGCCCCTGCGATCCCGGCGCCGCACTACGCGAAGGCAAACAGCGGCCCTCCGCGCAGTGGTGTCGACGACGAGGGCACAGAGAACTCCAAGTCGCGGTACGACTGACTGCACTGATTGTGCCACATCAATGCTCGTTACTGACCGATTCGACTGATGTACGCTGCGCACCATAGCTTCTCGTTCATGCGCGGGCTCCTGCCAACGTACTTCAGCTCGGAGTGGAGCTTTGCGCAGTTTCGCGTTCCCGAGACGCGGACGGTCTGCGCGTTTGGCGCCGAGAAGAACACGATCATCGGTACGAAGGCTCGCGTGACTGGTGCTGCAGTGACAACTGACGAAAACCTCTGGACTAACACGCGCTTTTGTCTGCTTGTGCGTCGCAGTCGTCGGTGCAGACGGATCGTTCTACAAGGCGGTGTTTGATGCAAACGGCGAGTGCCAGAACACATCGTACTCCAAGTTCATTCAGTCGGACGAAGATGAGTAGAGAGCGACGGAGGAGAGGCGAGAGCGTCGCTGCGAGACACTATCGACGCGCAGCTGTTCTGTTCACGAGGCTCTGCACTCGCACACGGGTGAAGCGAGCGTCGACGCGTCTGTAGTGGTTGACTTGGTTGATTGAGACTTGATTTGCTGCATGTGGCAACGTTGCCACACGACAACAGAGACGAGCTGTTGACAACAGCGTTCGTGCTGCTTTGTTCCATTGGTGTGTGTGTGTTCTCAGTTTGCTTGACGATCACTTCCACACACACAAGGGTGCGAAGAGATGGTGATTGCCTGCAGTAGTCACCGCATGGGTGTCGGTCGTTTCGGGCGTCACGACTACTGATTGCCTCACTCACTCCCTCAGTCAGTGCGTGAGCGAGTGGAACTACTTTTTTGCGTTCACTTCGTCGCCGTGGATCGTGTACTTATCGCGCTTGACACTCGGATCGTACTGAGCACGAGGAGTCACAGCAGCACAGGCAAGCACGTATCGATCGCATTAGAAGCTGTCTTGGTTGACCGAGAGAGTGAGACATCGATCATCATCATCCAAGCATCGCAGCTATCGCGTTGCCGTACCACTTCCCATCGACTCGCTGGAAAAATGTGCTTGTTCTTCTCGTACCAATGCCGCTCAACGACTTTTCCAGGATGCGACTGGCACAGCAGCAGCAGTTCACATACACACGAGACGCACACACGAGCAGTTAGCTCCTCGCCTCACGAGCTCAAGCACTGGTCGCGTGATCGACAAACGCACTTCATCTTTCTCCACGCGCGCGTCGTTGATGAGACGCACGTCGTCGTGCACGTCAAAGTGGAAGAGCGGACCACTCTTCCCACGCGCTCGCGTGACAATCAGGTCGTAGAACGAGTAGTTCTGCATCCGCCATCCACCAACGCCACGCAGTGTTAGTCTCGATCCGCTTACAACGACTCAACGCTGTTAGCCAGACAGACAGAAACTGATGACGCCGCATCGTACATGCGGGATGATCAAATCTTCTTTGACATAGAGCAGATTGTCAGCGCTGACGCCGCGGAGCTCAGCAAACTCGGACACGAGCTGCTGCTTCACGAGCTCCAAGTACTTGCCGATCGTCGTCTTTTTCGGCATCTACCATCATGACAACAGCAGCAGCAACAGAAGCGTCGTGAGAAGATCGACCATTGTCGGCAGTACCAACTGACTCAGCTTGCTCAAGCCACCACGACGCGTACCGTGATTTCTCGGCGATGTCCAGAGCCATCCCAGTAGCTGTACGTCACACTGACGTTCTCATCTGTAGTGAGAAGAAGTGAGAGAGACACAGCAGCACCACACAGTGTGAGCTACACGCGTTTGTGCATGCTTTCAAACAGCTACGTACTCTTTATCCGCTCTTGCTCGGCCTCCCACTCGGCGCGAAGACGCTCGCGCTCGCGCGCTTCCTCCAGCTCGCGCTCTTTGTCCGGGAGGAAGTCGGTCGCAACGCTGGGGTTCTTGATGATCTTTTTTGCCTTTTTCTTCTTCGCGTTGTCGTCTGAGCCACCGCCACCAAAGCCGTCGTCGAGGTCGAACGACAGCGGTCCGAGTTTCTTCACTTTGCGCTTCTTCTTCTTCGCAGCCGCCACTTCGGGTCTACAGCAGCACAGCAGCACATGCATCATTGGTGCTGTGAGTGGCTATCGCCCCGCTAAGCGTCGAAGAAGAGCTCTCACGACAGCAATGGGACTCACTTGGCGTCGCTTGGCACCGCGTCCTTGCGATTCTGCAAGTTCTCTCGCTTGCGCCGAAACTCTTCTGCTGTCACGAGCCCGACCGTTTGGCGCTGTTGGTACCAAGAGAGAGAGAAAGATACGCAGAGATGAGTTCCTGCATGGGTGTCATAGTCATCACAAGCAGCAAGCCTGACCTTGAACTCGGTCTCGTCGTCGTCACGGTGCGACTCAAAGTTGGAGTCGATGCGCGCGCCGCGCTGGTTCGAGAGCTGGATCTCCTGCTTCTTCTGCTCGTAGTCTTGTTGCTGCTGGTCGCGCTCCTTTGCGAGTCGTGCCGCGCGTGCGCCAGCGAGGTTGCCCTCGACCGTGTGCACGCCGGCCGACTTGTAGCGCTCGATCCCATTGCCCGACATCGCTTGCTTGTTGTGTCTTGCGCTTTCGAGCCAAACACTATTCGACGCAATGTAGCGACTCAATAAAGTACGAATCAACATCTGACGCAAAAACAACACACAACAACGCGAACATGCTGCGCCGATTCGACAAGAGCAGCGACAGCGCGTGCGTGCACCACTGTGTATATATGCAGGCTCATGCTCCAGTGCACTCACTTAGACGTGCGCACACTCTTTCTCTCTGCATCAATATGCACAGCACCCCTCCGCCGCCGCCAGATGGGCAAAAGACGCCGTCGCGAAGCGGGGAGCAGGGATCGAGCAGCTCGGACCAAATGTCGTCGCTCCAGCGCTACCGGTCGCAGACCATGAAGGACTACGGTCTCATGATCGAGTACAAGCACTTGCGGCAGCACGTGCCAGGCGGTATCTACGTGCTCCCGAGTTTTGACGAAACGCGCATCTGGTACGGCACGATCTTCATCCACACCGGGCTCTACCGCAACGGCATCTTCAAGTTCACGATCTACCTCCCGGAGAAGTACGTCTCCAAACTCCACCTCTTGCAGTTGATATGACCTTCGCTTGGCTGTGCGCTCTCGAGTGTCGCTTGGTGCTCACGGTGCGTCTGATGTGCAGCTACAACGGCCCAGGGACGTACCCGCGCATTGTGTTCAACACCAACATCTTTCATCCGTACGTCTTCGCCGAGGTACGACCCACACGCTCTGTACGTACGAGTGTGTGTGTGTGTGGCCGCCAGTCTTCCTCATCGCATGTGTGTACGTGCCACACCAGTCGCGTGAGCTCGATCTCAAGCCAAAGTTCCCCGAGTGGGACCCAGAGCTGCACTATATGGTCGCAGTGCTCACGTACCTCAAGAGCATCTTCTACATGAAGGACTTTACGCACGACGCAGCGTCCGTCGCGAACCCAGCTGCGCTTGAGCTGTACGCGATGAGGCTGATTGCATGTGACGCTCGCTACACCATGAGTCGGATCGACTGACTGTTTACATGTGTGTGCGCGTGGCTCGCTGTTTGTCGGTCGCAGGTTCCGCCAGAAGGGCGACGACACGTACATCACGCGCGTTGAGCAGTGCGTGGAAGAGTCGCTCGAGAGCGTCTACAATAACGAACAGGGCTCGACGATCCGGTTCACAAAACACAACCCAGCGCACGACAACTTGCGCAAGGAGCTCTTTGCGCAGCTCGACAGCACTGGCGACGCGACTGCGAGCACAACCAGCGACGTACGTCGCTGCATTGGTAGCATCTGTAGTGCGAGTGTAAATACACGCTCGCTCCTGCGATGTCGAGTGGGTGAAGCTGACAGCAGTGGCTGTTTGTCATGTGTGTCGTGTGCAGGAGAAGAGCGCGTCTGCCGCACCAGATGCAGTTGAAGAGAAGAGTTCGGGGAGAGCGTCTGTCGAGAGTCAAGACTCTGCTCGTCACAGTACTGACGACGCATCGTCTGCGACTAGCGCTGCTGCTGCTTCGACGTCCTAGAGATGTCGAGTCTCGGTTCTGGCTCGCGGTATCAAGAGGAGCGAGAAAGTAGCCGTTTGGTTTTGATGCTTGATGCGAACTGGTGTGAGTGTATGCGCGTGGCGACTGGTCTGCCATGGAGCTGGAGTTATGAGTTGCTTGTCGTTCAGAGACGATACTTGCTTGCTTTGCTGGCATTGCGCTGATGTGCTGCAAGACGTAATGTGGTTGCACTCTTATTGAGCAACCACTATCGTATTATAATCAAGAGTTGCCAAAAAGAGGGAAGCGCGGTCTTGCATTGCAGCAAGCGCTCTTTCGGGTCTCGACGCGAGCCACACGCGAGCAAGCAACGCGTCTCAAGAAGAGCCGCAGAAACGCGCAGCGTGCGTTGATCGCGAAGAGATTGGTCGTGCGTCGCCGTCGCCCCAGAGCATGCCAGCACACATGGAGCTGCTCTCGACCGTCGAACCTGCGAGCGGCACTGCTAGCAGCGCGATTGCTTCGACGCGGACTGCAACCTCGACGAGTCGCACGACTACGACAAGCGGCGGTGGTGTCAATGGCAGCAACAACAACAACAACAGCGGCAACAACAATGGCGATCGTCAGCGCTTTCGCCACCACGAGCAGCACAAGCAGGGATACAACCGCCACACTGAGTACGGCTCACAGGAAGAAGACGCACTGATGAACGAGATGATCTCGAAGCATCGCACAGAGCTCACGGAGCTGCAGAAGTTCATCGGCCGCGGCGCAAACACAGACGACGAAGACGACGACCTGCACTTCCCACTCGATGCAAGTGCCATCCCAGACACACCACCACCGCCAGCACCGCCTTCAAGTGGCTACCACGATGAGTCGTACGACGAGCTCCCGAGTCCAGACGGCTACAGCACACCGCGGCCAGTGCGGAGCAAGACAGCGGAGCGACTCCTTGAGCTGTCGCGCACAGAGGAAGCGCTTCGAACTGACCGCATGCGCCTTGCGGAGCTCTCGGATGTGCGCAACGAGCGCCTCGGTCGCGAAGTCATCAACCGATGGAACCCACAAGCAAAGGTCGTGCGCACGCGCGTTGGCGGCGGCGGCAAGATGAGTCCGACGTCTCGCACGCGCACACCCGGCACTGCGTCGCCACGTACGTCAGCCAAGATCCTCGGCTACTCGAAAGACTTTGTGCAGCAAGCGCTCGACTTCAATGACCACGACATGGACGACGACGATGACGACGACGATCATGCGCGTCTCGCACTCGGCGGCGGCATGGACTCGCCAACGACGCGCGGTCTCCACCGCGCAAGTCTGAACTTTGTCAATGACAATGGGACTGACAACGATGACGACAACTTTCGCGGTCGCCAGTCACAGCTCGAGCTGCGCACGTACGTGAAGCAGATGGAGGAGACGATCGCGCAGCTCGTGCAGCAAAAGGACGAACTACTGCGGAACCAGGCGGAGTTTGACAAGCACGCGAGCGGGATCTTCCCGTCACTTGAGCACCTGAACCACCAGCTCTCGCAGATTGTCCAGGGCAAGATGGCGACGTCGCAAGTGAACATCAAGGTACGTGTGATCGAGCACGAGTCTTGTGCTTGAGACTTACATTGTGATAGCTGCTGAGCGAGGACATTGCTGCTGACTGACACTGCTGCTGCTCCTGTCCATTCGCACACACGTACATGGTGATCACAGGAAGACGTGTTTGACGAGATCAGAATACAGGGCGAGAAGCTCGAGGAGCTCGAGTCCGAGACGAAGCGCCGGAACCACGACGCTGACGTGCTCGAAGAGAACCGTGCGATCGAGATCACGCAGATCAAAGGACAGATCGTGAGTCTCGTGACGAGCGGGAAGCTCCGCGACGAAAAGGTCCGATTGTCGCTCTCGCTGCTGTCGTGTGCAGCAATGTCTTGTCCAATGCTCGATGGCATGAGTGATACTAACTCAGATGTTGCTACTGTCGTTCGTTGTGTATGGACGCGAGCAGACTGAGCTCATCGTCGACTCTGTGAAGAAGCTCGAGACCGAGCTCCAAGAGGCAGTGAAGAGCATCGTGCAGCGCTATCAGTTGGTAGAGAAGCGTCTCAATCAGCTGCAGACGCCAATGGCGCAACCGCGACTCGTGGTAAGCAGCTCTCTCTGTGCTTGCACCAGACTGGATCGGATCGGCTGCTCACCTGTCTGCTTGGTTGTCTGTCTGTGTCACACGACGTGCTGCAGACACGCAAGTCCCAGCAGAGCTGCGCAGTGTTTGCAGTCGCTGCTATTATGCTCGCTGTCGTTGCGATCGTGCTGGCTGTGGTCATTCAGACAGGGCGAGGCAACTGTGGACTCTTCACGCGGTGTTCCCCTCTAACGTAGCACTGCATTCCCAAATGAAGCACCACACACTCGTCTTCTCTATGAACGATGCATTCAGCCTGCCTTCTTGCTCATGCACATACCCACGACCCACTCTCTCTCTCTCTCTCTCTCTCTCGCTTGGTGTGTTTCGTTTGCACAAATCACTGCTGCTTGACGCGGAAGACGTGGATGTTGAGGATCGTCGCGAGCTCCGTGATGACAAAGTAGACCATGTGCAGGTACGCGCCGAGCGTGAGGACGAAGAACAGCTCGACTACGACTTTTTCGTGGCCCTGCGCGCATACGTGAGAGTGCAGTCGCAAGAGCGTGTGCGTGAGTCAGTCGAGCTGCTCAGAACACACGTCTTTGGATGTCAAGAGCGACAGGTACGTACCCACGGCACGACACCAATGACGAGCAGGAACGACACCGCGAGTTGGATCATGAACGTCTTGCGCAGCAGCCAGTACGGCTCTTCGCTCATGTGCGAGAGCATCATGTGCATCACCATCTACACAGCACGACCAGTAGTCAATGCGTTCGTCAGTCAGCCGCGTTAGCGTCATGGCGATCACAGCAAGCGGCGCTAGGTACGAACGTCCCAAGCCCACCTTTGCAAAGAGCAGTCCAACAGTCCACATGATCAAGCGCGGGTGGTCTGTGAAGATGTCGGACGGCGACCAGAGCACCCAGAGCCCCGAGAGCCCAATGAGCGCAATGAACGGCGTAAGTCCCAAGATCGCGGCCGCGCCGTCACGCGCAGCTCGGTCGAGCGAGCGAATCGCAATCACCGCTACGCACACCCAGTCGAACAAATCGCATGATTGTCAGTCCGTGGATCTCATTGCTGAAAACAGCCGCAAAGTATAAGCACGTACCGCTCACGACGCACTGGCCGATCGCCGTGACAAACGTCATGAGAATGAACATGTGGTTGTTGTTCAGCGCTGGGTAGAGCACGTTTGGCTGCGTCCAGAACGCAGGACCGACGATCGCAGTCGCAATGTACAGCGAGTACATGATCGCAAGCCCTTCGTTCGGTCCGTTGATGATCGGGAGCGCGAGCGTGCCGGTATAGTACTCTTCCCACGTCGCCATGAAGAACACCATCGCTGGCGCAAGCATGATCAGCAGCGACTGTCACGAGCCCAAGCGTCATACGCACACATGCACAGATGTCAGTCACGAGTCTGCTTGGGGTCGTTTGCATAGCGATCCCAGAGTCAACGCACCCAGTACGTCGCGCCAGACTGGATCGTCGACGCAAACGTGCACGCGCTAAGGACGACATTGAGCGCGTCGCAGCCGTGGTCAAAGAGCAGCCCGAGTGGCGACGAGTTGCCTGTCTTGCGCGCTTGCTTGCCGTCCGCGACGTCCAGGATCTGGTACAGGATCAGCGAGACACCTGCTGTCGCGTACACCCATCGAGGCGCTTCTTCCTCCATGTTTGGCGCATACCTGTCGATATTGCAGGCAGCGCGCATAGTCAGTCAAATCCTTCTACGCTTTCGTTGCACTGACGAGCAGATGCTGTTGTCGATCTCATGCACGACATGCGCCTCCCCTCGCTCACGTCCCCCTTCAGCACACGCACCAGAGCATGCACACGTGCGCAAAGATGACGAGTGCAAGACCCGAAATCGTGATCGTGTTTGGCGCGAGATTCGGTGGCAGCACGTTGTCCACGAGCTTTTGCGCGAGCGGTGAGACGATGTTGTTGTAGATCAGCGACGCGTCGCTGCCGCTGTACTTGTACTCGAGGATGTGCCGCGCGCCGTCGTCGCTCACGTAGCGGTACGAGCTGCGGCGGCGCGCGCCATTTGCTGTCGCTGACGATGGCGGTGCTGCAGCGGCGGTCATGTTGCTGGTCGTTGTTGTCGCCGAGTCGTGGCTTCACAAATGTCAAACCCCTCGTTTGCTTGGTGTTGTTGTGAGCATACAACGTCCAAGTGTGAGTCGTGATTCAAACGTAGAGATTTTGTAGGTTTGTCTAGCTTGAGTGGTTTTGCTCTAGGCTCGGGATATAGCTGGTGACATTCATTTTGTATCGCGTTTGTTTTGGATGCCTTGATATAGCTTGGAATGCATGCTTCAAGTATACAAACAGAAGCGAATCACCTTGCTTTTGTAAGAACGTAAATCAGTCAACCTATATAGATTTGATTTTTTACCTACAGTTCTAGGTCCTGCAAACGCAATCGTGACGTGGCAGGTGTGGCACCGCACAAACGAGCGATCTTGAAAGGGCATGTGCAGCAGCGCAACTGCGTCGTGCCTCCATGGCACGTGCACGACCGAGAGCAGCACGGGAGCGCAGCGATGCGAGTGCGACGGACTCTACACCGACGCACAGTGCAGCGTGCGCTCTGGCAACCAGCTCTTTGAGGTTTCGCTTGCATGCGTGCTTGTGTTTGCGCTCGTGCTCGTCGGGCAGCGCGTCGCGGAGAAAGCACTCACGATGCTGCGCTTTCCCGAAAGCGAGCGCGATATGTTTGTATTCCCAAGGCACTGAGTGCACACAGCGGTCACTCGGCTTGGTGAGCAAGTACGTCGGGACGTGGTCATCTGACGACGAGTCAACAAACGTCCGAGGCATCGCGTTCAGAAAGGGGCGACAGCACATTCTTGCGAACCTGTTCATCGTCGTCGTGATCATCCTTGAGCTCGTGCCGTGGCTCCAAATCGCTGCGCTTGCGTTCCTCCCTGCTGTGCCTTGGTCTGTGACGAGTCGGAGCACTGCGCAGGTGCGTCGATCGCTGCGTTGCTGTGTTTGTGGTATGAAGCCATGACTGTGCGAGTATCGATCTATTACCTGACGCCTGCGTTCACTTGCTCCAGTTCTTTCGCTTGCTTCTGCTCCATCCACTGTGGACACACGTCAAGCCGGAGCAGTTCTCACACCAGCTCTTCTACTTTGCAGTCGCAGTCGTGCCTGCAGGGCTGCCGGCGTCCGTGATCCTTGGTATCAAGCGCTTCCCGCTCTTCAAGCCACAACCCAAGAACGCGCCGGCAGAAGACATCTGCTCCATGGTGCTGCGTCTGTACAGCGAGTGGGCTGCACTGCCCGTGATGATTGCGCTCTGTCTCCCGCTCGGGTGCCTCTTTGTCGGCTACGACGTCAAGGGACTGCCAGTGAACGTGGCCGTGCCGCTCGCTTCGTGTTTCACGCTGCTCCAGATCGGGCAGATCGCACTCGGACTCGCTGCGCTCTGCTTCTACTGGCTCGCGTGCTGTGTGGTCATGTTCCAGCTCAACTGCGAGTCGTCGCCACCAGTGCCGACGCTGTGGACTGACGTGCGATACGCATCGCTTGTCCAGATCCTGCGCGCTCCGCTTGCACTGGTGCGTCTCTGTGTATGCGCTGGAGCGTATTGATAACGAGTTGCTCGTGGTCATGTCGACAGATGCACTGACGTTGCTGCATGTGCTGTAGGCAGCAGTCGCG
Organism: Globisporangium takayamanum; assembly: GCA_023333735.1. NCBI lineage: Eukaryota > Oomycota > Peronosporomycetes > Pythiales > Pythiaceae > Globisporangium > Globisporangium takayamanum. The sequence continues at coordinate 11,869 of JAASFL010000294.1, forward strand.
TTCATGAACGCAAACGCGAGTCTACTCTGTCTCAGCTGCGTCCTCGTATCGTACGTTGGTGCATTGTGTCTGTGCGAGTGAAGCGATGTCGAGCATGACGGATCGCCTTACGTTTGCTTTACCACGCTATGCTGTCTTCGTTATAGGATGGTGCTCGGGTTCGTGAATGCATGGATGCGGCCGTGCGCACACACGCTGGTGCGTTGATGTGGTTCTTCATGTGCTCACGGTGCTCACTGCAAGCTGACAAATGGCTGCTGTTGAATGCGTCCAGGTCAGTGGTGTGCGAATGTATGGCGCATTGCTTGCAGCGTGGAGCGGGAGCATGGGGCTCGTTGTTGCACTCACAGACGATCCGACTGACAAAGGGCTGTTCGAGGTCAGTGCGTCTACTTGCAGCAGTCGAGCCTTCGTGTCTTGCTCACTCAGCTCACAATCATGCCCACCTTTGATTCCTTTGATTGTGCTGCTCATGTGCAGGTCTGGTCGGTCGGTGCAATGGGACTATCTGGCGCGTCGCTCGCTGCGCTGCTGCTGTTCCACACTGAGGACTTTTGGTTCCGCTTGGGCAGCGACAGCAAAGCTGCGCTGAAGGCAGCAGCGTCTTCTTCACGCATCGCAAAGTAGCTCGACGGTCTCGCGCAGTGTGTACTATTACACGCTCAGCAGACGACTCGCTCGCTCGCTCGTACTGAGCGATGAAAAGGCACGTTCGCCCACCAGGTCGGACGTCTCGCGACACGCATCGAGCGAGAGAGCGCTGGCCGAGATGGATGCAGCAGCAAGCGCAGCAGTCGTCCGTTTACGCGCTTCGCGACGACGCAATCTCAATCATTGTTCTCTCTCGTTGGCATCGTCACCCACGTGCTGCAGCGAATGCGAGCGAATGTGCGCTCACAGCCATCACGACCGACATCAGCGAGCGAGCGCGCGTGTGTTCATGTTGACATCCATGCGTCGGCTCAAGTAGGTTGTGGTTTTGGGACACTCGTTCGCATAAACACGGCAAGAAACGATAAAACCTCGCACACACGAGGTTTTTTAGTCGTACTTTAGTGGAGAGCCGCTCCATGTGCGCCACATCAGTCGTACTTTGGTGGAGAGCCGCTCCATGTGCGCCACATCCGTCAGTTCGGCTCTTGCATTAGTGCTTTAGCAAACGCGGAAAAGTCCAACGCAAAGTTACCCAGCGCTGGCCACTTTCTGTACCGTGTTTTTCTGCACTGAGGACTTTAGCAAACGGCTCTCACGGCTCTCACACACGAAAACGCAGCAACACAAGAGAACAATTGGGATGAACGCATTGCTCTGCGCACTTGCAAGTGACGGCGACGAAGTCGCGATCACAGTGCTTCTGCATCGAGCACTGCAAGCAGAACGCGCCCTCCAAGTCCCGCAAGCGCGTTTCGTCTTGAGCGATGTGGACGACGACACCACTTCACTAAGAACGAGATTGAGCGCCTCGTGTCGCTCTTTTGCTTGCCAGCGACGGTAGTAGCGTGATAACGCACAAAAAGCAGCGCGACCGAAGCTCTATGTGTACGTCTGGAGAGTCTCGCGTATCCAAGCCGTTTGGACTCCATGCAAGCCAAGTACAAGCGCTCATCTAGTGGTCTCTCCAACATCTTCCACTGGACTCTCCAGCACCTTTGCGACAAGACACGCTTGCTCACCTACATGGACCACGCCCGCATCGCTGCCTCGCCCGAACACCTCTGCGCAGCAGTGTCTGCAAAGACAGAAGGCATAGTGACGAAGTGCTGGAGGTTCATGGACGGAACGCTCCGCCCTGTTTGTCGCCCTGGTGGGCGAAGCGTCCGCCAGGAAGCACTCTACAATGGCAAAGATCGCTGCCATGGTCTCAAGTTCCAAGCTGTGGTTTGCCCAAACGGACTGATCGTTCACGTGTATGGTCCAGTCGAGGGCCGTCGGCATGACATGACCGTGGGACGTGAGTCTGGCCTAGAGAAGGAGCTCAGAGAGGACCCACGTTTTCACGCCTTCGTTGTGTACGATGACGCTGCCTCTACGAGTAGCGACGCTGTGAGCAGTCCGTTCCTGACTGTCGGTGCAAGCGCGACGCAGCTGAAAGTAAACAGCACAATGAGTAGCGCGCGTGTGTGCGTAGAGATGGGTTTTGGGCTCGTACAGCAGTACTAGGCTCACAACGCATTTGAAAGCAAGATGATGATAGGAAAAGTCTCAGTAGCAAAGCTCTTTCGCCTCATTGTCGCGCTCACAAACTGCGTGACTTGCCTCAAAGGTGGGAACACAATCACAAGCATGTTTAGGACAGAGCCGCCGACAGTCGAGCGGTATCTACAATGCATTCAATAGAGCTACTTCTTTCCAGCTAGCGTCTCGGCAAACGTCTGAAGCAACATACAGACTGATGAAAACCTCTTCATTGTGCATTCGACACGGGAATTTCGTACACATACAAATGCCCTATATAAAGTGCGAAGTCAAAACTTTGTCTTCGCAGAACCCGACGAGAAACCCTCCCCAAACCGATTTCAATTCGTACTTAATAGACACCTCACAGTAAGAAGTGTACGGCTAGTTGTCGATTAGATACGATGTGTGTCGTCACAGACACACTCACTCCTGCCCGCCCATCCAAGCGGTCCACACGCGCTCGACCGAGCGCAAGCAGTTCGCTCACTCAAGCTCACGCACGCGCACGCTCACTCGACCGTCGCCGCACCTCGTTCGCCTTGACGAGCTATATTTGCAGCTCCGATCGCAACGACTCGTCGGCACGTCTGTCTGACTGACCCCGAACAATGGCGCTCCTCTCCGAGTCGACGACAGCGCACGCCCAGAGCTCGCCGCAAGCACCGCTCTACGGCTCGACCGACGCCATGACGGCCGCGCTCAAGCTCGCCGCAGCGGGCGCAAAGGACAGCCAGATCACGCACCGCGTCAACTCGTCGGGCTTTGCAGCGTCGCGCGCGTCGTCGCCGTCGAGTAGCGAGGACGAAGCGAGCCAGTCGTCGACAATCGGCATCGCTGTGAAGAAAGAGGCGCTGGTGGCCAAGTCGAAGGACATTGCGCTGACTGTGATCGAGCGCTACCACAGCGCGACGAGCACGAAGATGTACGACGTCGAGGAGCTCGTGGACTACTACTTCCACCGCCGCCTTGCCGCGTTCACGGCCGTCGTGATCAGCTACTTGCCGTTCGTGATCACGCCGAACCAGATCACGCTCTTTGGCTTGGGCCTCGGTTGGGCCTCGGCAGTGTGTCTGTACGACTCGGAGTTCCACACGCCGCTGGGCTGGGAGCCGAACCACTCGCTCGCGATCGCGTCGCTGCTCATGTTCCTCTGGATCGTCTCGGACTGTGCGGACGGACAGGTCGCGCGTCTGTGCAAGCGCGGCACGCGCACGGGCCGCATCCTCGACGGCTTTGTCGACGGCCTCGTGCTCGCACCGAACTGCGGGATCCTCGGTCTCATGTGCGTGCACCGGTACGGCCAGCCGCAGTACATGCTCTTTGCGATCTTTGCCGGCGTCTCGCTCTGGGTGCACGCGATCGTGTACGACAAAGTGAAGAATGTGTACATGGAGAACGCGCTGCCGCAGTCCGAGTGCGACGGCGAGACCGTCGAGAGCGTGCGCGCTGAGTACCACGCAGCGAAGGCAAAGAACCCGTTCGCGCTCGACAGCGTCTTGCTTGGGATCTACGTGATCTACCTCACGGCGCAAGCCAAGTTCACGACTGACGCCGCTGCGAAAGCCGAAGTCGCGCGCCACACGCTCCTCGCAACGTGCAATGACGAGTACCACTCGCTGTTCATCAGCCGGTACAGCGGTCTCGTGCGCTTGGCGTCGTTCATGGGCATCAGCGCGCACGTCGTCGGACTCTACATCGCGTACTTTGCTGCGATCTTCTACTGGGACGCGCTCTTCTACGTCCAGGTCTACTTTGGCGTCGTGCTCAACCTCGTGCTCGCGACTGTGCTCATCCAATACGCGAACTCGGGCATGTCGACTGCGCAGCCAAACAAGCAGGGCACGCTGTGAGCGAGTGCTAGAGCGAGCACCAGTGGGAGCACGCGCGAGCAAGGGAGCGAGCAAGTAGGAGAAGCAGCGCCGTGGCGCTAGAGTCCGGTGCACAGTAGACGAACGCGCGACATGATCCCAATGAGCAGCAGCGTCTGGTTGAGCGAGAGAGTGAGAGTGAGCGGGTAATGGCGGCGTCAGGCTCTCTCCACCAGATGCAGCGGCAGGTAGCACCACACATGTACATAATCGACACGGACACATCCGCCCTCGCTCTTTCGTTACACTACGCCTATGCACATTCACACAAACATGAAGACTCCTCATGATCGCCAGTGGTGTGGTCTATTGATTCCCAACTGCAGCAGCAGCTCATCGCTTCCCCATGGCGAAGAGCTGCGGAAAGTTCATGCGACTCGGGATCGCGAACGAGAAGAGGAAGAGGAACGCGAGCCCGAGCGCCTGGACAAAGTACAGCAGGCTGTGGTTGAACGGAAAGCCCTTCGCAAAGTACCCCAGGAGCGCAAAGAGCGCCGGTACCACAGCGCTCGAGAGCAGCAGCGCGCCGTACGCGACCATCTGCGCTGCGCGGTGCACTGCGAGGCGCCGGTCGACTGCGATCGAGTTGTCGAGCAGACACAGGAGACCGTGCATTGCAATCGCGCCAAGCAAGTGCTTCAGCACGAGCACACCGATTGTGATCGCCCATGCAAACGAGAGCTTGTCGACATGGAGCAGCTCCAGGAGCGGGAACGCGCCGATGAGCGGGAGCTGGAACAGCAAGCCCACGCGCAGTGTTGCAAGCGGCGTCATCACGTTCGATGAGAATGTCGAGAAGACGAGCTGCGTGAGCAGCACAGCGAGCGCCATGAGCGCAGTGCTGCCAGCGAGCGTGAGCGTGTACGTCGCGACTGCTGCGCGGACCTTGTGTGGCGCAGCAGAGATGTGCCCTTTCGCCGCTGCTTGGTCGTCGCGGAAGACCCAGAGCGGGAAGAGTTCGTCAAAGCTGAGCTGCACGAGGAGCCAGAAGAAGTAGAACGACAGGATCAGCACTGCGTGCGGCTCGCGCGTGATCGTGACGCCAGCGTCCGAGACTGACGTTGCGTAGTGCTCGAGCTTGATTGCGTCGGCGCTGTGCACGCGCTTCTTCTTGTCGTCGCTGCTCGCAGTCACTGGCCTCATGCGCTGCGGCGCTGCAGTCGCGCGCGCAACTGCTTCAGTAGTGTTCGTAGTCGCTTGCGAGTGCACAACGATCGAGATCTCACTGCCATCATCGTTGTCGTTGTCATCCAGCTCGCCCTGGAGTCCGTACTCGAGCGAGTCAAAGAACGCTTCGTCGTCGCTCTCGTCATCGTCGTCATGCGCGCGGACACTGCCAGTGCGGCCACGTGCACGACTCACACTGTGGCTGCTGCTCACGATCTCAATCGTCTCTTCGAGCGACCCCGTGGTCTTCTTGAGCAGCTCGTCAAGTGCGCGCTCTTGACTCGCTTTGCCAATCTCAACGCCGTTGCGGCCGCCGTAGCGCGTCGGGAGACTGTCGACGCCAATGAGCGCGAGCAGGTCCTGCGTCGCCGAGTCTTTGCGGAAGAACGAGACTTTGTCGGTGGTCTTCTTCGCAGCGATGCGCGGACGGAGCGTTGCCATGACTTGCGAGAACCACACTGGGGCATTGAGCACTGCGAGCGTGTGGAGCTTGTCGGGGAACTCGCGCTGCAAGTCCGTGATGACTGCACTCGCCATCTCAACGACGCGGTCGTCTGCGTCCATGAGCGTCAAGCCTTCGAGGTCGACAACGTAGACGATCTTCTGCGACGCCTTCAGCAACAGCTTCTCGACTGCGAACGACAGGAAGAAGCGGTAGTGGTCGCGGATGTCTGCAGTCGTGAAGCCGGACGAGTGGAGCTTATCCATCTTGATCTGGCCGACAAAATCCCACACCACGGCGTGTCCGTCGTGCGTGTAGCCGTGAAAGTAGTGCGGGATGATGCTGCGAATGCGGCGAAAGTGCGGCCGCGGCGCTGCGAGGAGCTGCTTGATCGAGACGCCAGTGCGGCTCGCATTCATCCGGAACGTCTCTTCAAACGCGCTCTTCACGAGCTCGAGCGGTCGCGCACTCGTTGCGTTCACAGGCGAGTCATCGAGCGCTGAGCTCCGGTGCGGCGACCCAAACGCTGTCTCGTCGTCGCCTGCGAGCTGCATGTACGACGAGCGACTCTGCACGCGCAAGCCAATGAGCGTCACGACAGCGCCGACCCACGACACGACCGAGACGAACGCAAGCGGGTAGAAGTACAGGAACGCGTCAGTGTCGGACGTCGGATCCGCCTGTGCGAGCTTGTTCCCGAGCCCAACGAGGAGGAACGTCGCAGCAGCGCCAATGCCAATGCCCAAGTACTTGGTCGACGACGCCAAGCGCGACTGGCGATTGCTATTGCAACCACACGGGAAGCGCATGCACACAGGTGAGCTCTGTACAACCGCACACGCATGTCCTGCAGCACACAATACAGACAAACAAACGTACCCGCAGATCGTGTCGATCTCAATGAGCGCAACAGGCACGACGCCGCTGAACAAGCCGGTAGCAAAGCGCACGATCGTCATCGCAAGCAGGCTCTGGCAGAGCAGGAGACTAAAGTACCCAGCACCGAGGACGGCGAGACCCCAGAGCACGACGCCTTTGCTGCTCTTGAGCGAGCGCGCGACGTTGATCCAGAGACGGCAGCTGATCACATGACCGAGGTACCCAGAGCCTGCGAGCAGTGCAGTGTAGAACCCAACGCGTGGGAACGCCGTGTCGGGGTAAAAGTGCAGTGCGATCATCGGCGCGAGCACGAGCACGACTGTGTGCGAGATGTACTCGATCATGGCGCAGCCCATGAGGAAGAGCAGGCGCGCATTGAAGCCTCGACAGCACGCCATGCTGATGCGTGCTCAGCGTGCAGTGCGTTGCTCTCTGTGTGTGCTTGTCGGATGGAGCTGGTCGCACGCAGACGTCGATGTTGTGGCACAATGTGCGCGCGCGCGTGCGTAGGGAGAGGCGTGGTTGTTCAGACTGACTGTCAGCGATGTGGAAGAGAACATCGATTCAATTGATGTAGTAGGATACTATCGACTGATTCGAATCCGATACTATCACCAAGTAAAAGAGCTGTGCCCTCCCCCTCATTCAACTTGACAACTTCGTCGACACATCCAAGACATCCAAGACATATCAAGCAAACATGACGACATCGCCGCGCGCGCTCGTGCACCACTCGTTCGCGAACTTGCACGAAGTGACGTACTCGCACCTGCACTGGGCGATCGAGATCGACTTTGCGCAGCAGCAGCTTCGTGGCTCGGCCGAGTACACGTTCACGTTCGCGCCAGCGACACCCGAGTCGACGGATGCCCCTGTGCTTGTGCTCGACACGCACCACTTGGCGATTGAAAAGGCGTTCGTGGACGGCAAAGAGGTCGCGTTTGAGCTCCAAGCAGCGCACGATGTGTTTGGCAGCGCGCTCGTGATCCCAATCACGCTTGGTGCCTCGAAAGTCGCTGTGCAGTACACGACGACCGCAGCATCAAGCGGACTCCAGTGGCTCCCAAAGGAGCTCACGGCTGACAAGACGCACCCGTACCTCTTCACGCAGTGCCAAGCGATCCACGCACGCAGCATTGTGCCAGCGCCGGACACGCCTGCGAGCAAGTTCACGTACTCGGCGTCTGTGACTGTGCCCGAGTGGTGCACTGCGCTGCTGAGTGCGATCGCAACCGACGAGGCAGCGCCAGCGTCTGTCGACACGAAGCGCGTGTTTGCGTTCCAGCAAGACGTGCCGATCCCGTCGTACTTGCTCGCAGTCGCAGCTGGTCGCATGGAGAGCGCAGTGCTTGGACCGCGCAGTCGCGTGTGGGCAGAGCCGAGCGTCGTTGCGAAGGCCGCGTACGAGTTTGCGCAGACGGAGGAGTTCCTGCAGCACGCGGAAGCGATCACAGGCCAAGAGTACGTCTGGAAGCGCTACGACCTCGTGTGTCTCCCGCCGTCGTTCCCATACGGCGGCATGGAGAACCCGTGTCTGACATTCGTGACGCCGACGCTGCTCGCTGGCGACCGGTCGCTCGCAGACGTCGTGGCGCACGAGATCGCGCACTCGTGGACGGGGAACCTCGTGACGAACCGCACGTGGAGCGACTTTTGGCTCAACGAAGGCTGGACGCGCTGGCTCGAATGTAAGATCCTCGCGCGCATCTACGACGACCCGCTCGCGTACGACCTCAAGGCGTCGCTCGGTCTCCGTGCGCTGCGCGATGCAGTCCAGAACTTTGGTCCGACCCACCCGTACACGCACTTGGTGCCCGAAGCCGACGGCGTTGACCCTGACGACGTGTTCTCGTCAGTGCCGTACGAAAAGGGCTTTAGCTTCCTGCACTACCTCACGACAGTCGTCGGCGGTCACGACGTGTTTGAAGCCTTTGCGCGCGCGTACATCCACACGTTCCGCTTCAAGACGCTCACGTCGAGCGAGTTCCGCGCGTTCTTCACCGAGTACTTCACGATGACGGTCGACAAATGCGACGCAATTGCGCAAGTCGACTGGGACGTGTGGTACCACACGCCAGGGATGCCGCCAGTCCCTGCAGCGTTTGACACGTCGCGCGCCGCGCAGGCGATTGCGCTCGGTGAGGAGCTCGCTGCGAGCACGGACGATGCACAGTGGCGCACTGTCGTTGCGCCTGACGCACTTGCAACGTGGTCAGCGTCGCTCTGGATCCTGCTGCTCGACACGCTGTTGACGAACCAGCAGCGCATTGCGCAGGAGACAGGCAGCGCTCACGCGCTCTCGCCGAGCCACTTGGATGCGATCGACGCGTTCTGTAGCCACCACTTCACGGCGACTGGCAATGCGGAACTGCGCTTCCGCTGGTACACGCTCTCGCTCCGCGCGAACGACACGCGGCTGCTCGCAGCAACCCAAGCGTTTCTGCAGGAGCAAGGCCGCATGAAGTACGTGCGTCCGCTCCACCGCGACCTCTGCAAGACGATCGGTGCGACTGAGACGCTCGCAGTCTTTGCACAGAGCAAGTCGCTGTACCACCCGATCGCGGCCAAGATGATCCAGCGCGACATTGACGCTGCGCTCCAGCTCGCTGCGTAAGGAGGTGTGAGTGCGAGACTGTGTGTGTGAAGGAGAGAGAGACAAAGACTACTGGTGAGCCACTTGTGGTAGCTTGGAGAGCTCGAGTCGTGCCTCATAGCGTTGCTAGTCGAGTGAGTGAATGGAGAGAGAGACACGAAGGCGCTGGTGCTAGTGCATGTCGATTCAATTGCCAATAGAAAAGAGAGTCTCTGTGCGAACGGCTCCATCACACTCGATCGCACGAGCCAGTGCTGCTGCTGCTCGCACGGACTCAAACGGTCGGAGCAAGTGGCGTTGCAACTGTCCCAGTGCGTGTGTGTGGCTGCTCAGATGTCAGGGAGATCTTCCATGTGCGGCTGCACGGGACTCACAGTCTTGGTCGTAAAGTAGACAAAGCCCTGGAGTGTCGCAACGAGGAGGTTGTAGAGCACAATGAACTTGGTCCAGCCGCCGTACGCGTGTGCTTGCGCGCAGAGCACAGCGAAGTAGAGGATCGTGAGCGCGCGGCCCATGTAGTTGCCCAGGAACGGAAAGTACGCCTCGACGCTCACGCCGTAGACGACCGACTTGAGATCGTACAGGATCACGGCCGCACCTGGTGGCAAAGTGGATCGATCGCAGGTGCAAAGACAGCGTGAGCGACACTGTTCAAGACGTTTGCTACTCAACAACGCAGGCGAACAGTGCAGTGCGTACCGAACGCCATTGTGTAGAGTCCCAACGCCACTGCTCAAGCACCATTCGACATAGCAACGTCAGTGTCAGTGGATGTGTGTCCAGTTGCCATCAGCAGCAAGCAGTCGTGACATGGCAACCAACGTGACGACACGTTGTACCTGCAGAGTACGAGAACAGCACGAGCATGCCAAAGCCTTGGATGATCGTGAGCGCCGCTGCGAGCGTGTACATCCCACTCACTGCAATGTCGATGTTTGAGCTGCGCGTGTCGTCGTACGACGGGTCGTGGCTCATACCCCATCCACCACCGCCGCCGCCACTAGCATTCGTGTCACGACCTCCTCCTCCATAAATATGCGGCTGGTACTGCGGCACTGCATACGGATGCACATTCGGTGCTGCGTACGGGAGTTGCTGCTTGCCTTCGTGGCGCGCGCGCTGCGTGTCCTCTTTCTCCTCTTCATCGCCTCCATCTGGCGGCGAATTGTGCATCGCGACGTAGTTGCTCGTCGTTGGCTGCTTTGGTACAGCGAGTCCGGGCACACGCAACATGTCCTTTGGCTTGTGTCCGCGCTTCGGCGATGCACCAGTATGCTGCGGCGAGCGTGCTGGCGCACCGCGCTGCACCTGCGGTGGCTCCACGAGCGGCTGCTGCAGCTCTTCGTCCGGGAGATCCATTGCTCTGCTCAAGTCTTCGAGTGAAGAAGAGAACAAATTTCTCCCATTACAGTAGTATTTGGCTCGCTTCGGAACACAAGAAGGCGGAAAGTCGTACTTAACAGAAGCAACAATTTCGCACTTAAGCATGCGCGTCTTGCAAACGTCAGCTCACCGAATACGCACAGTAGCAGCGCAAGGCGCGAACGTGAGTCGTTTGCCACCACCGACACGTGTGCACACCCGCTGGCAGTTCACGAGCTATGGCAACTACGAGCGAAGCGTGCGCAAAAGGCGCAGATGTGGAAGAGCAACGTACGAGCATTGAAGACCTCATGCAGTTTGAGCACGGGAAGGCGTCGAAGGCGCAAGATCGCTCTGCGAAGGCGAAGTTCAACGCGTTCTCGCACGCTCATGCCAGCTCCACTGTCGACATGGAGAGTATCCCGCGCGACGTAGTGACAAAAGAGCTCGTTGGACAGCTCGCTACATTTTTGCTTCGGGACGCCAAGGTCCAGTGGCAAACGTCGATGAACTATTTGAGCAGTGTACGAAGGCAACTCGAGGCCACGACGCGCACGGATATCTTCACGATCAACGAGTCGTGGTACAAGCGGCTGCGAGCGAATTTGAACAAACAGTACGTGCTGAGCTGCATCAAGGACGGCAGGACACTCAAAGACCAAGCTCCGATCATGACGCTCGGCGACCTGAAACGAATCGGCGAGGCGCTGCTCTTGCGCAACGATCGAGTTGCGCTCAAGGACAGGACACTGATGAATCAGCAGTAGAGTGCGGTTGGACGAAGCTCTGACCACGTACGCTCTGCCGGTCGCGAGGAGTCTCAGCAGTGGCCGGTCAATTTGCACTCGCTCTCTGGTGTGCCGTTCGCTTCGCTTGCGTACCAGTACCTGTACGAATGTCTAGACAGAGTCAAACGCGACAAGCACAACAGAGCGCAGACAGAAGCGATCGCGGCGATGAAGATTGCAGACGAACTCTATGGAGAGACTGCAAACCACCTCCCTTTCGAGATGTTGTCGGCGAACGTGAGCAGGCAGCATGGGTAGACAGTGTCACGTCGTGCTCGAGGAGTGTTCAAGAAACCGCCTTAAAGGTCATCGACGGAGTCGAGCGCGAGCAATTGAAGCGTAAGCGTAAATCGTGTGGGGCTGTCTCGGCTGTCGTTCGTGCATGGAATGCAGTCAAGAAAGGCAAACACTAGTCCGTAGTCAGCACTAATATCATGTGGTGAAGCGCCCTGGCGCAAGATCGGCCAGACACTGCGCACCACTCTCGTGGATCATTGTTGCGCGGTAAGCGTAGACACCAACGGGTAAAGTGCCCACGCCGTGAAAGCGTCCATGATGGACCTCACATTGTGTACCCGGTTGACCAGCCCGAATCCGGCTTCCATGCACGTGGTGATGTAGATGATCATGCAGAACATGTAGGATTCCC
>JAASFL010000295.1:0-23760 GCA_023333735.1 Globisporangium takayamanum
CGAGAGGTGTGACAGAGTGCCGTTCGAGGGCATCGGCGAACAGCGCAAGCCTAAGAAGCCTGTGTGCTTTCACAACGGTTCCGCTCGATCAACAGGAAAGCGGTGGTCGGCAGCTGAAGATGAACTGATGATCAACGCACGGCGCCAGTACGGTGACAACTGGTCCGTCATCGCACACTCAGTCCCAGGACGAACAACTGCCTCGATCCGAGCTCGCTGCGCCATACGTCGTGCTGCGACGGTCGAGTCACCGAATTCGAATGGCATGCCAACTCGACCTCCAACTGTACAAGACACAGCTACACCTGAGGCCCTTTTTCGCTCGCTTGCTTTAGCATGAGTATGTATTTGTTGAACCACAGACAATAAAACTCCTCCACCTGTTCGTGTAGTTGGCTGATGTCTACTGAGTCGACATCTCCATGCGCACGCTTGAACTGAAAGCCGGCGAATCGTAGCGACAACAGCAAAGGAAGCCATACACTATAGTACAAAGTGGTTTTATCTTACACCACTTTGTACTGTCGTGCACAGCGAATGCAGTGGTTTTAACATGTATGGCATTTGTATTTGTTGCACCATGACTTGTACAGGGTTTCGGCAACGTCCACGCGCCCGCTCCAGACTTGAACACCAGTAGCGTCGCACCGGCGTGCAGCTCTGCTCCTGTTGGGCTACGTCGTAGAGAACGGGTTCTTGGACGTGCTGTCTCGTTCTCATCGACCAAATGCATCTTGTGCTCCAAGACTGTGTCTGTCTTGACGCACCTGGTACACACACAGTCGGTGGCTGCTCATCTCTGGCCTTGTATCGGTCTTCTAGTGCCCGCGCTCACATGTCGCTCCAGCGATATACTCGTTTGATCAGCACCATGCCTTGGCCGAAGGCTCGCGTCACGTCCTTGTCGCGCTGGTATGCACGACCGGAGATGTTCGCGGATCCAGTGACGATGAACATGTCGTCAACCAGAAGCTCCTTCAAGTGAACGTCTGCCCACTCCACAACTGTGGCGCGAGGGTGCTCGAGGAAACGCGAGACTTGCGACCCTGTCGCCCTGAAGTTCGCCGACCCAGCTCTTTCTCGAGCCGCTTCAGGATCGCGTCCGCGACAAGCTCGATCGTGAACGAGAACGTGATCATGCGGAGCCATTTTTTGCACTGCTCGATGTAGAAGATGTAGCGTGCGCACAAATTGTCGTCGACATCTTCACGCCACCCGCCACCGAAGAACTGTCGTTGATCGCCTTGTTGAGCGAGCAATGCTGTCGGCGCAGCGATCCAAACTGCTGACACATCAGCCAAACTAGGTGCGACCAAGCTCGGTGCAGCGACCGAACTCGCGCTGAGGGTAAAAGAGATGCCGTCTTTCTCGTCATGGACGATGTTATGAGCACGCGCAGTAATTGTTCTAGTGGCGTCGTCGTCGACGACGACCATCTCGATCGTTGCTACTCTTGGTAGGAAAGTGAGTGGACACGAAGTTGACTTCGTGAAGTCGTTAAGCAAAAGTGGACTACATGACCAGTATTGTTGCCTCCTAAGTATTGGCGAACTGTCACTTCAGCTTTTCAGATGCGTATGGGCGAAGCGGCGCACTGATCATGGAGAAAACATGGAAACGCATGTGGTCCGTGGTCATTAGACCAAATGGCCCACACATTAGAATCTCTATTGACCTCAAGTCAGTTGTGGTCCTTCACTCGAGAGAGAGTAATCATTACCAAGCGATGCAGCACAATGCTATACATTTTGTTTAGCATGAGACTCCATCATACATCATCATTTGAATTTAACCTCGACGACTTTCTTGCAAATCTAACAAACGAGGTTTTTGAGCTCCTTCATCACGGCAAATCGCGCCTACAACCACATAGGAAGCCATACACAAAAATATAGAAGCCATCATGATAATTTTGTTTAAAATGGTCTCATATAGTGGCATTGGCATAAACCACTTTGTATTGTCGACTACGTACTGTCACGCAGAGCGAGAATTGACGAGTCAAGTTTTTAGTGTCAAGCTAAGACATCTAGCCAGCAAAACAGCGTTCGTTAGTCGAGATATTGACCATGTAGCGGCACAACTTCGGCTTTCCGTGGAGCGTTCTATACGTTTACAACAAGGTGTACCATGCCGTGCCAACTTCTCGAGTTTCGTTTCAGCAGCTCAACAGCTGCGAGATACCTTTGAACAAAGTCGTAACCAACGACATGACAACACGCCCATTTGAAGGCTCGCGCAAAAGGAGTAGCGAAGTGCAAACACATAACCAGCAGAGGCGAACGTTCAAAGCGCGGCAGCGATCACAAGTGCTCCCTGCGTTCGATCTGTCACAACAATCGGACGTGTACACTTTAAACTCTGCGAGAGTAACGCGGAGTAGTGTAGCCATCTCTACACATGCAAATGTGACGAGTATTGCTGTGCGCGCTGTATGTCAGTGTCTGAGCTGAGATTCGCTGTGGTGGCGCTGTGTGGTTGCCTCATTATGGAGTTATAGCGGTACTGCAGTGAGTATAGTGTCTACCAAAGGTTTGATTTGTGTTCGCCACACACCTTTGCGACGTTGACCACGATTCCAGTAAGTTCTTTTAGGGAATATTGTACAATTTGTCTATTACGTGATGGTCACGATGGTTAGACGTCTTGCAGTTGCTGCGCGTCGTGCGTAAATGTTAGAGGCTTTGCACTTGCTACATTGTAGTAGACTTAACTTGTCTGTTTGACTTAGTTTATCGTGAAATTGGTTAAGCGCTACGACGTAGCACAGGTGAGTGAAATCAATGCCCTCGAATTCTATGGTGAGGTGTAAAACAATTGAAGGTAAGAGACTCACGGTTGCATATAGTTTCGAACATTACACCTTTCTAACATTACGCTTTGTTGTACTGCATTAAATTTGTCGATGATACGAAGGCACGATGGTAACAACCAACAGGAGTGTGTCAACAGGAGTAGCACACATGCGTTTGCTTTGGTCAGTGGTGTTAACAAGCTCGATTCGCGTAATATCTGCACAACGCTACATAGTACCCTTTCCATTTGCGCAGGAACAGCGTTGAGCGTGTCGACAGACGTGAACATCCACACTTCGACGTTGACGCGCTCGGCCGCACCTGTCCAGTTGAACGAGCCTTGGCCGGCAGCCGAACCGTCAACAATAGCGTACTTTGAATGCACGCATCCTGGCGTCGTCTTCATGCAGACATGGATCTTGGACTTGAGCAACGTCGCGTAGACCCATGCTGGAGTCGCAGCCGTGTCCAAGATGACATACACTGCCACGCCTCTCTCTCGAGTTGTGAACAAAGCAGCCAATATGTTTTTGTTCGAGAGCATGTACATGCAAACTCGGAGGGTCATCCTCGTGCTTGCTAGGAAGCCTAGCAAGCGTTTCATTGAGTTTCCTCGGTCGCGGAGCACCAAGAGCCCTCGGAACACGACAGCAGTAGCCTTCCTATGCGCTCGCACTGCCCGTTTCACAGTCGTCAGAGACGATCGCGTCTGCAGTGGGTCGTGCACTCGTCCACCGTCTCGACGCTAGGACCTCGATTGCGACCAGCCAGTGCGCGATGCGCTCGAGCTCTTCCTGAAGAGCGCGTGGGGGCGTCCAGGTGAGCGTTCGGAAGGGCGGTGTAGCGACGAGGAGAGCGTCGAGGGGGATGCCAGCTTTGCGCGCGGCGCTCGACACTGACGAGCCGTTCGCGACCTTTGTCTTGGCGATCTGGAGTTTCGTCAACGAGGGAATCGATGCAAGCGCCGATGCGTACTCGCGATGCTTGCGCTTCAGACCTTCGTGCCAGTCTCGTTGCTCGTGCACTCGCGACTTGTGTCGATACTCTCGCGTCGTGATGTGCTGAGCGTGCAAGTCGTGAACTCGCTTGCGTCGAGTGCAGCCACGGTTTGTGCACCGTTTCCCTCGTTGCGCACGGCCACGGCGTCTGCGCCGTTCTGCGATGCGTAGCGTCGCGTCGTGGCTCAGCTACTTGCGCTTGTGTCGCATCCTGGCACGCTTGCGTCGGCGACGTCGCTGTTCGCGCGCTCTCTTGCCCACGCGGCGTTTGACCGACCGCTGTCGCGTCAGCTGCTTACGGCGCTCGCGCTTTGCTGCTCGTCTGAGCGCGCCGCCTTGTGGCTGTGGCTCGACGACGAATGGACGCGTCGAGACCATAGCAGCTAAAGTTGCCACACCAGGATATATGGCGACCACGCTGCTCGGAAGTACTGCGTCGGGGAACGAGTAACGATATCCGGAGCGGTCGCATGCATTGCCGTCGCCGTCTTCATGATCGCTGGCTCCATCTCGAGCCGAGCGCGGTCGAGTGAGCGCAACTGAGACGGCGGCACCATCAGTCGCGATGAAGCATGCGTGCTTTCTCGTCGCTGTTTCGAACTCGCTCAACGCGAACACGGTCGACCACGCGAGGCGCTTGTGCTCTAGGAACGCCTGCCACGCGAGTGGCACAGAGCCCGCTATCCACTCGCCTGTGCGCCTCCTTACGAGCATGCAGAGGCTGTGCAGGATAGTCGTAGTGATCTCAGTGAACGCAGGCACGTACGACGTCGCCAAGCACATGCCACGCGAGGCGCCCGTCCAACTCCGCAGCCTCGATCATCTCACACATGAGACCGAGGAAGTGGCTCTGGTCCCTCGCTATGCTCGTCTTGGACAGACCGTATCGCAGCCAACTGCGGAGCGCAAGAACCTCGGCCGGGTCGCCTTCCTCTGGAGTCGCATTCGCTCGGCACACTAGCGATCTCGCTTCTTGCCACGTGCACTCGTGCGTCGCTTCGACATGCGCGATCACGCGACGCCAAATCGTCCGCTGTAAGTGCTGCTTTGAGTCCTTTTCCATCCGGCTCGCGAGCTGCTGTAGCGACGCGCTGTAGCTCGTGAGCTGTGGTCGTCGTACGTGCGTGTTCATGGCGCGGTAGGCGCGCAGCGTTTGCTCAAGTGAAGGATCGATACATGGCTGTGTGCCATGCAGTACGCCCGCACAACATCGGTAGTAGAAGGTTTGATCGGTTGTTGGCAGCGGCTCATACGCACTGAAGCACCTCACGACGTGCAGCAGAGCGACGTGGGTCGCCTCGTGCGCCACTTGCTGCAGCACCTGCACACGAGTCTTGATCTCTTTCACAAGCTCCGGGTGCGCCTTGAGGCGCGACAGCTTGACCTTGACGGAGGCTCGCTGAATTGCGGCCATCTTCGACAATGAGCTCTTAAGCAAAGGCAGCGGCAGTGTCTGCTGTCCACACGATCAAGTGCGTGAATGCGGAATGAGCTAACTGCCGCGATGTGAATAAGCGATGTGCTCTTTGTTCTGGATCGTTATGTCGTTGGGTGACTTGCGGCTGTTTGAAGGTGGCTTTGTTTGCTGAACGGAAGTGGATCAGTGTACGAGTGTCCTCGACAAGTGTACGTACCCTATGTGCACCACACAACTTGACATACAAAAACCAGTAGAAAATTCCGAGCATACTTTTGTCTTGGGTTTGTGAGCGTAGAGCAGACCCGCTAAACACTTGAACAACTCAATACATACGCTGGGCAGACTTTTATATGGCGGTTTCTATGTAAATAGCAAACTGTGCTCTGACTTGCAAACACTATTCGTGTACCCTAACGAGGTTTACCTCTTTAATTAATGCCACTCCATGTACTCTAACGAGGTAAACCTTTTTGTGTGATGTCACCACGCGTGACTCGTTGACGAAAGACCGAGATGCAAGTGGTTGCCCCTCTGATCTGACAACGCTGTAATGCTTTGTGTGGACAGCTGCCCCCTAAAGTAGCAACTTAAGAGCTGAAGTTATGACAGCGACACGTCAAATTCTGTTTTCGGTGAAGAAAAACGCGCGGTCTCTACTTCGCACTTAAGTGGATGGTTTGTAATCTTGCGTGTGAGTCGATTCGCTTCTTTTACAGAGGGTGGCTGCTCTCACAATATTGTATTGATCGTCGACAAGTACCTTATATACAAAGGTAAAGCAAAATTCACCTGTTTGTGACAAAAAAAGGCAACTTGTTGCATCGTGTGACTGCGTCAGTTAGATCCTTCCGGCGCAACGACAACAACGAGAGAGATCGGAGACCATTCGCGATTCTCCTGCCTTCGCCGCACATACGCAGCAAGCAGCGAGTGCCGCGTATCTCTCTCTCGCTTTCGCTCTCGCGGACGCCGTCGCTCGGTCAGTCCAGCGCTCTTGCTTCATTTGCTCCAACAGCTCTCGACCGCTCACCACTTGCACAAGTTCGCACCGTTGCTGCCATGGCTGAAGCACATCAAGCCACGAACGTCTTTGACGAGCACAAGCGCGGCGTCGAGCTGCTGTACTCGGACGAAGGCATTCGCGTGTCGTTTACGATTCCGCCGCCATGGGAGATGCGCCAACGCTTGCTGCGTTCGTACTTCCACATGCAGCGTGCGATCAAGAAGCGCGTGTACCCTGCGCCGCCGCTCGCTGCTGTCGCAGTCATGGTCGCAGTCGTCGCTGCCGTCGTGCGCGCGCCGTCGGACTCGTGGTGGCGCACGAGCGCACTCGCGCACGTGACGTGGGCAATTGGGAACGCGCTCGTGCCGTTTGCGCACGCGCTCCCGACGTCGCTCTACGTCGGGTACTTGGCGGCGTGGGCGAGTTTCATTGGCGTGCTGCTGCTCATGTGGCTCCAGCGCATGATCCTACGCTTGCTGCTGAGCTACCGCCGATGGCTCTACCTCGGTCCGCGCGAAAAGAGCACGGCCGTGCTGCTCTGGGGCACCGTGCTCAAGGTCTTTGGCGGCCGGAACCCACTCACGTACTCGTTCCAGGACGCACTGCCGCGCTTGCCGCTGCCTGCGCTCAAAGACACCGTTGCGCGGTACCTCAAGTCCGTGCACCCGCTCCTGTCCGACGCCGAGTACGCCGAAGCGGTCACGATGGCCGAGGACTTTCTCAAGAACGAAGGTCCGAAGCTCCAGTTCTACTTGACCCTCAAGTCGTGGTGGTCGAGCAACTACGTGACGGACTGGTGGGAGAAGTACGTGTACCTCAAGGGCCGCACGTCGCTCATGATCAACAGCAACTACTACGCGCTCCCGAACGCCAACTTTGCGTTCTCGATCACGCACAAGCAGACGGCGATGGCCGCGGGTCTCATCCACGAGTTCATGCTGTTCAAGCAAGACCTCGACCGCGAGCAGCTCGCGCCGCAGCTCATTCGCGGCGTCGTGCCGCTCTGCATGAGCCAGTACCAGCGCCTGTTCTCGTGCACGCGCATCCCTGGCCGCGAAGAGGACACGCTCAAGGTCTTCCACCACAAGTCGAAGCACGTCGCTGTGCTCTGCCGCGGCCGGTTCTTCAAGATGCCGCTGTTTGAGAAAGGCGAGCGCGGGCGTCTGCTCTCCAAGTGCGAGATGCAGCGCCAGCTCGAGTGGATCGACGCCACGGCGACGGCGCTTGGCGCGTCGAGCGACGCCGAGACGAACCTCGCGGCGCTCACGGCTGCGGGTCGCATCGAGTGGGCGGAGAACCGCGAGAAGTTCTTCTCTGAGGGCGTGAACAAGCGCTCGCTCCACGTCATCGAGTCCGCTGCGTTCGTCGTCGTGCTCCAGGACAGCGTGCCTGCGGACTGGACCGCCATGGGCAAAGAGCTGATCCACGGCAGCGGCGGCAACCGCTGGTTCGACAAGAGCTTCAACCTCGTCGTGTTTGCGGACGGACTCTCGGGCATCAACGCCGAGCACGCGTGGGCCGACGCGCCTGTGATGGCGCATGCGTGGGAGCACGTGCTCACGACGCTCACGTACACGCGTCCGTTCGACGCCGCGGGCGACGTTGTCCCGCGTCTCGAGAGCGAGCGCTCGACCGTGCTGCCTGCGTGCAAAGTGCTCACGTGGGACTTGTCCGCTGGCCTCGCGCCTGCAGTGCTCAAGTCGCTCGATGACGCAAAGGTCGCGATCGCCGACTTTGGCCTGACGGTCATCACAAACGACGACTACGGCAAGGGCTTGATCAAGAAGTTCCGCGTGAGTCCGGACGGGTTCATCCAGATGGCGCTCCAGCTCGCGTACTACCGCAACGCCGGCACGCTCACGCAGACGTACGAGTCGAGTATGACGCGGCTGTACCGCGACGGTCGCACCGAGACCGTGCGTCCCGTGACCGACGAGTCGAAGGCGTTTGTGCTCGGCATGCACGACGCCGCGCTCTCGAACGCCGACAAGCTCCAGCTGCTCCAGGCGGCGTGCGAAGTGCACCAAGACGGCTACCGCGGCGCGATGTGCGGTAAAGGCATTGACCGCCACCTCTTCACGCTCTACTGCGTCTCGGTCGGCTTTGGCATCGAGTCGCCGTTCCTCAAGAGCGCCCTTGGGCGTCCGTGGCGTCTGTCCACGAGCCAGCAGCCGCAGCAGCAGACGAGCAACTGGCCAAAGGTGTTCAAGACGCTCGAAGGGACCAAGTTCTCGGTTAAGGACGCCGTGAGCCCTGGCGGCGGCTTTGGTCCGGTCGCAGAGGACGGCTACGGCGTGAGCTACATGATCGCCGGCGAAGACGCCATCTTCTTCCACATCTCGAGCAAGAACGCGTGTCCGACGACCGACTCGGTCAAGTTCTCGCAGGACTTGCTCCAGGCGTTCCAGGACATGAAGATGCTCTGGCAGTGAGCGAGTGAGTGCATACGGACGAGTCCCAGTGTACCTCGTCAGTCTGTCAGTCAGTCCCCTTGTGCGTATCCACCTGCTTAGTAGATCCATTTCTTCCTTCATACACTCGTGTGTCGCCTCATGAGTTGTCCACGCGGCAGAGCGAGCCATGAGCAACAGAGCGACAGCCAGTTCATGCCAACGTGCTCATTAGGTTCGCTCGTCATGAGAGCCACGACCACCTACGTCCTCGACCCAAGATGCTACGAGTGCATAAGTCTCTGTCGCCACTCTGCCCAGCTCTCTACGCCACGTGGCCAATTGACTTGCCGAGGATCAGCTGTTCATTCATACAGAGCGAGAGAGAGAGAAGTGCGTGAGCCATACGTGTCCATAGAGAGAGCGAGAGAGGTGTCAGTGCCGCTGATCTGGACCAACGCACCTTGTCCCCTGGCTTGATCGTGAACTCAAAACTCGCAGGCGCTTCGAACACGAGCACGACCGTCGAGCCGAGCTTGAACTGCGCCAGTTCGTCGCCGCGCGCTGCGTCGATGCCACCAGCTGCGTACTGCTTTGTGAGGCACTTGCCCACGAGCGCGTCCTGCTCCTTCGTGTTCGTGCGCAACTCCGGTTCGCTCGTCACAACGATCGAGCCGACGTTCGTGGCACCAACGGCCGTGAGCGAGAAGAAGCCGTGCGTCCAGTCCCCAAGCAGCGCGACGCGCTCGTTCTCGACAAAGAGGCTCGGGATGAGACGCACTGCGACCTTGTTCACTGGGAAGAGGTTCCCGGGAAAGTGCCGGCGCTCGTGCACGTGCCAGTCCACTGGCGCGTGGATGCGGTGGTAGTCGCCTGGCGCGAGGTACAGCACGCAGTGAAACATCTTCTTGCCCTCTTCGCTTGGCTCTGCTGCTGCTGCGTTTCGTGCGAAGAACGCGGGCGTGTCGCCGAGGAACTCGTCAAGACGGTACCGCGCGCCCTTGATTTGCTCAAGCGTCGGGACTCCAGACGACGCGTCGACGACTCCGATCGACGCGACGGTGCCGTCGACAGGGCTTGCAATGTGGTTCGGATCGTTGTCAAACACGCGCGCCCCGTCCTTGAGCGGACGCGAGAAGAACTCGCCGAGGTTGCAGTAGTCGTCCAGCGGGTACCTAGTGCGTCAGCAGTAGGACAGAGGCCGAGTGTCAGTCCGACTCTCGTGCTCTAGCGACAGACAGCGCCGAGGACCACGAGACTGCATCGATGATGCGAGTGAACGCACCGCATCTCGTCGAGCTTGCAGTCAAAGACGAACGTCCAGGCTTTGTAGAGCGGCGCACGGAGCCACACGGGTCTGGATCAAGCAGATACACGCGTATGGTAGAATGTGAGTGAGTGTCTCGGCCACGAGTCGATCCAAGCGCCGGACGTACAGCTCTTTGTCGTGCACTTGACCCCAGAGGCGCGAGGCGGCGCGGTACGGGAAGAGCTTGATGGACTCCAGCTGCAGCAACAAGAGAGAGAGAGAGAGGGCTCTGAGTCAGGTCCAGTGCACTCTACACAGAGCAGCAGAAGCAGGAGCTGAAGTGCGAGAGATCCACACCTGTCGCTCCGTCGCCATGGTCTCTTCAAACGCAGTCGCGTGACCAGGGAGACGGCGCAGCGCAGGCGCGGGGTGGCTCTTGCGCTCGTCCTCACTCGGGTTGTTCAGGTGGTAGAACTGCAGGAACGCAATGAGCGCAAAACCTGACGCCGCTGGGATCTTCCAGCTCCGCGCAAAGATGCTCTCTTCAGCCTCAGCGCCAGTCTTGGCGCCTGCATTGCCACCTGCAGACGACGAGAAGCGACTGGTGGAGCATTCGCAGTCACAAACAAGAGTGTGCGCGTGTGAGAACGTTGTGTGACCCAGCAGCTCTCTCACACACATGCTGCTCTTGCTCGATGCAATTTGCGCAAGGCAATCAATACACTTGGAGAGAACTATGTCATCTACACAATGCAACAGTAGAGTGCATAACGCACCGGTGGCTAGTGCGCAACGTGAGCGTCGCGCGACTGCTGCGCGTCGAGCGCAGGAACGCAGTCGCAACCATCGCTCGTCCAGCTCGTGCGCTTCGTGCTTGGCTCTGTGACTCGGATGTGAGGTTGCGATCAAATCGATGATGTGCACCACATGAATTGCGTGTGGCACTATGGTGTGGTTTGTTATCTTGAACAAGTCTGAGCGTTCGTCTTCATGCTCGACTTGGTACTGCTAAGCAGCTCCCTGCTCGCTCGTGGATGCTGCTGCAGCTCGATCAGCACCGTGTCTTATGTCTTTGATCAACAGCAGCAGTTTACTGCGTTCAATCGCTTCAAATGCTTGCGTGAGGCGACCAGCAACGTCTGGAGAGCAGAGAACAACAGACACGCACTTGCTTGACGAGTCTTGCACTGTGAGAGGCGCTACTTCTGCCTCTTGCAGCGTCAAACGTGTCGAACTGACTCCAGCAGCAGCAGCATGACGCAAGCCTTCGGGCACCAGAACGCGAGCGTCACGGAACGAGTCTACGCCAGAACATGCCATGATGCAAACGCCATGTTATACCAAACAATCGTACTTTAGCGCATGTGCAACGTGGTTGCTGAGACTGGCAATTGCGACTGAGGTCCTCTTCATTTCCCAATCTTCCTGCGACGACGACTGAGCTGCGACCGCCTACTGCTCACGAGACTTCTCTCTCTGCAACCGAAGCACGAAGCACGAAGCACGATGGCGAGCAAAAGCACCAGCGATGTGCCGCCACTGCCAGACGTCGCAGCGCAGGACATTGCTGCGAATGTGAAGGTGCTGCGCGAGAGCTTTAGCTCCGGCGCAACGAAAGACGTGGCGCTGCGCAAGACACTGCTGCGGCAGCTCGAGACGCTCATGCGAGAGGGCGAGACGGCGATGAAGGACGCGATGTGGCGCGACTTGCATAAGCACCCGACCGAGGCGTTCCTCGCAGAGATTGCGCTCGTGAACGCCGAGATCCAGGACCATCTCGACTACGTCGACGACTGGACCAAGCCCGAGTCTGCTGCGACGAACATTGCGAACCTCCCAGGTCTCTCGTACATCCACCGCGAGCCACTAGGCGTCGTGTGCGTGATTGGGACGTGGAACTATCCAGTGAACCTGCTCTTCACGCCACTGATCGCAGCGATCTCAGCTGGCAACACTGTGCTCGTGCGCCTGCCAGGCGACGACACGACGCGCCACCTCAACAACGTCCTCATCGCGCTCTTTGACCAGTACGTCGACAGCCGCTACGTGCGGTACGTCTACGGCGGCGTGGACGAGACAAAGGCGATGCTCCGCGAGAAGTATGACCTCATCTTCGCCACAGGCGGCTGCTTCCTCGGCAAGATCGTCGCGCGCGCTGCGGCGGAGACGCTCACTCCCACAGTCCTCGAGCTCGGCGGCAAGAGTCCAGTGATCGTCGACGCAACGGCGGACTTGGCACTCGCGGCACGGCGCATTGCGTGGGGTGCGTTCTCGAACGCCGGCCAGACGTGCGTGCGACCGGACTACGTGCTCGTGGACGCTGCTGTTGGCGACGCGTTTGTCCGAGCGCTCGAAGGCGCGATCACGCAGTTCTACGGCCAGGACCCGAAAGCGTCCGAGTGCTACGGCCGCATTGTGAACCAGCGGTCGTTTGAGCGCTTGCACGCGATGCTCGACGCTGACTGTGCGCGCGTGACGTTTGGCGGCGAGAGCGACGCGACCGAGCGGTTCATTGCGCCGACACTGTTCAACTTCCGCACGGACGTCGACGCGTTCGAGCGCAGCGCCGTGATGGCGCAAGAGCTCTTTGGTCCGCTCCTGCCGATCTGCTACTACCGCGCAGGCGACCTGAGTGTGCCGCTGGCGTTCATCACGGAGCGCGAGAAGCCACTTGCGCTGTACGTGTTCACCACGAGCAGCGCGACGAAAGCGCGCGTGACGCGCGATACGAGCGCCGGGAGCATGGTCATCAACGACACGATGATGCAGCTCGCGAACCCGCACATTCCGTTCGGCGGCGTCGGGAACTCGGGCATGGGCGCGTACCACGGCAAGTTTGGCTTTGAAGCGTTCTCGCACCGCAAGCCCGTGTTGCACAAGTACAGTCTCCTGGACCTGCCGCAGCGCTATGCGCCGTACTCGCCAGCGTCCGAGCGCGTGCTGCGCATTGTGCAGCACCCGTTCTCGCGGTCGTTCTACCGCTCGCTCAAGCTCGCAGCGTACGCTGTGGCGCTTGCGGTCGTGGCGTTTGCGATCAAAGCGGCGTCGCTCGACAAAGCGCTCGGGCGCTGGCTGCTCGCGCAGTAGTCGACCGGTTCATGTGCCGATGTGAGGCGTAATAGCAGCGTTTACTTGACGTTTGTATGCTGTAATGCGAATGGTGAATACTGTCGCGATCGTGTGGACAGTTTGGCTGGATACTCTATGGGAGTTGGATCTGTACCAGTCGGAGCGGTACACGCGTGGGAACCGTTTGACGACGTCGACGAAGCGCTGCACTTCGCATCCTGAATCTGCTGCCGACTGCTCGACGTGAGCTGACTGCTCGCTCGCTCGCTGATCCGCTGCTTCGATGCTCGACCCTTCCAGCCACGAGTGCGTGCTCCTTGCTATGCGTTGCCACAGCCAAAGCTCGCTGCTTCGTGGTGCTGATTGCGTTTCTTTGGCTCGCGATCCCTCCCTCTGTTCGATCGATCGATGATGGTGCTGCTGTCTGTGACTCCCACTCGCAGCGCGTACACTGCGGCGGCGATCGTCGCGCTCGTGTCCGGCTACATGCTGCTCTTTGGCTCGCGCTCGCGCGCGCAGGCGACGCACCGCCGCATCGTCCACGGGAACTCGAAGCTCAACGCGTTCGTCGCCGACGTACGTAGCTCGCCACGACATGGATGTGAACGAATCGAGCAGTCGGATATGTTCTTATTCCCTAAGCATGTTGACACTGTGTGAGTAGGCGATGCAGCCGATTGTGGACCGGTACGCGCCGACGTGGTGGGCGAACGGCCACGTCCAGGTCGTGCTCACGTTCCTCGTGCCGCAAGCAAGCATTCAGTACCGCCGCCAAGTACTGGAGCTCCGCGACGGCGGCCACGCGTCGCTCGACTGGGCGATCGAGTCGTCGGGTCCGCGCGCAAAGCACGGGCGGAAGCTGCAAGACGACTCGCCGATCGTCGTGATCATGCACGGACTCACGGGCTGCAGCGACAGCATGCGGTCGCTCTGCGCCGAGGCGCTGCTGCACGGCTACCGACCTGTCGTGTTCAACAAGCGCGGGCACGGCGGCCTGAAGCTCGCGACGCCGAAGCTCCAGGAGTTTGGCTGCGTGGCGGACCTGAAAGAGGGCATTGCGCAGATCGAGCAGGCGTTCCCGTCGAGCAAGCTCTACGGCATCGGCTTCTCTGCCGGCTCGGGCCTCCTGTGCTCGTACTTGGGCGACACGGGCAACAGCTCGCGCCTGGACGCCGGCGTGCTCATTTCCCCAGGCTACAACGCCTTCGACCTCTTCTGCCGCGGCCGCATCCACCGCTTCTACGACTTTCTCATGACGCTCACGCTCCAGAAGCTCCTGCGCACGCACCGGCGCGAGCTCGAAGACGTCGTCGACATCCCCACGGCGCTCAAGGCCACGAGCATCCGCGAGTTCGACGAGCACGTCTACATGAAGATGCACGGGTACAGCGACTTGGAGACGTACTGGGTGCACAACAACCCCACGCGCGCAATTGACAACATCATGCGCCCGTCGCTCTGCATCAACGCATGGGACGACCCGGTGTGCACGAAGGAGACGATCCTGTACGAGCAGTTCGAGCGGAACCCACTCGCGATGCTCGTTGAGACCGAGAAGGGCTCGCACTGCGCGTTCTACGAAGGCCACGTGCGCCTCAAGTCCTGGGTCCACGGCGCTGCGATGACGTACCTCGACCACGTCCGCGCGTTCCAGCACGAGCCAGCAAACGCCCACGTGCGCGACAAGCTCCTGGACGACGGCGTCTCGTCCAAAGCGGCGGAAAAGGCGTAGTGCGTCCGTCTGGTGGCTCCATCGACCCAACCATCTGCACGTCTTCATGTCTACTGCTATTGCCATGAACGACCATCACTCCAGATCCATAACACCTCTCTATCTCACATGCCACTCGCTCTTGCGTCTCACTGCTCGTGCTTGATCGGATGCCGCAGCGCGTCGAGTTCGCGCTCGTGCCGCGCTCGCACGCGCGCCATCTCGTCCTCGCACTCGTTCAGCTGGCGCTGAAGCTGATGTACTTGGCGCTGCAGCGCCGTGCGCTCACTCTCGTCTGCGGCGGCTTTTCGTGCAGACGGCCGCTCGGTCGTCTCGCCACTCCGTCGCCCTCGTCGCGTCCCCATGTCCTGGTACTGCGCCTTGATCTGCTGGAGCTGCGCGTGCATCTGCTGCCCGAGCTCCGCGCGGATCTGCACTTCGAGCGCGAGCTTTTCGGCGTTCACGGCCGAGAGCTGGCGCCGCAGGTCGTCGTTCTCGAGCTCGAGTTCAGTCTAAACGCACGCGTCGTGAGTGAGAGAGAGCACGAGGGCGTTAGAAGAAGAACTGAGGGACACGCCCGTAGCTTTGCGCTGTGACGACACAAGTGAGCGACCGTCTCATCCAGACCGACACACACGCTCTCAGACGCAGACGTACCACTCGGACCTCCATGGCGTGGTACTCGAGACTCGCCACGTCTGCGACCTCAAGCACTTTTGACGCTGGGTCGCCATCACTCGTGGGCTCTGCGCTCACAAGGTCAACGACTGTGTCACTGGCGACCGCATCTGCTGCTGCTACTGCCACGTGCTTCACGCGCTTGGTCGCTGTCGATCGCACGGATGACAACGGCACTGCCGCCTCGACGTCTCGTGCGCGCTTGACTGACGCCAACTTGGCCGCAGTCGAGTACGCGAGCACCGGGTCGCGATGCTTGCGCACTGAGCCACGCGCGCCTGGCGTCTCCGCCTCCGTCGTCGTCGTCTCTTTGTCTGTCTCGTGTGTCTTGCTACTCGTCGTCTTTGCCGTCTTTGTCTTCAGACGGCCGTCGAGGTCGTAGAAGAACGTCGTCGGGCCTGCTCGCCGCGCTTGTGACCGCGTCTGCAAAGCGCTCGGCCGCACCGGCTGCTGCACCGGCACGAGCTCGCGCGCCACAGCGCTGTACTTGAGCGTCCGGAGCGTCTCGTCAAACTCGTGGCTCGACGGGTTCACGGCGACGATCATCACGAGCGGTCCGCGCGCTTTGCCCACGAGGTTCTCCTGGAAGAGCTGCGAAGGCGTGAACCATTCCATCACAAAGACACAGAGGCAAGCGAATCAGTCAGTCAGACGCCGAGGCACACGCCAGCATACTAGCTCCGCCAGTTGGCTCATACAAACGCACGCGCGTGAGTTTAGACTCGCGAAATGGCACCATCTTGTGCAGCGCCGGTGCGTGCTGCTGGTTCCACCGCAGCGTCTCGAGGCACCGCATGAGGTTCATGAGCGAGCCGTTGATCTTGCTCGACTCTTGCATGCGCAGGCCCGTGGCGCCGGTCTTAGCACTGCGCTCCGAGCCCGCGAGGTCGACGATCGACACTTTGCTCCGCAGCGCCAGCGCAGCACTGGCGCTTCGAGATGCTCCTGGCGCTCGCGCGTGGTAAAAGTGCAGCGTGAAGACGCAGTGGCTGCGGCTCGAGTCCACGTTGCAGCGCGTCTCGGCCACCTGCTTGTTCTGCAAGCCGACGGACAGGAGCGCTTGGCCGTCTGCGAGCGACTCGATCGGCTTCTCGAGCATGCCACGCACTTGGATCGTCCCATCGCAGTCCTGCAGCCGCAGCGCGCGGCGCTTGCGTTTCGTCGGCGTCGCGAGCAGGTCGTAGACGTTGTCGTTGTAGATCTCGAGGTACGACGCCGTGACGTGCGTCACTGGCGCAGCGTCGTTCTCTTTGCGCCGCCGGAGCTCCTTGATCACGTACGCGAGCGCGCGCGGGAGCATGCCCGGGTGCTCGTCCGTGCCGCTGATCGTGTACGTCTTACCGGAGTTCGTGACGCCATACGCGAACACGAGCCCGCTCTTGCCGTCGAACGCGGCTTGGAGCACGGGCTTGGTCGTGGCGACGAAGAGCTCGCGCTGCGCCGTCGCGGGCGCGAAGATGCGCGAGAACTGGAACGACGTCGCAGTGCCGGTCGAGCGGTACGTTTGCGACGTCTTGGGCGGCTGCGCAACCATGGTCGTGTCCGACACGACGCGAAAGCAGTCGCTCGTGTCTGTAGACGCCGTGTTGTCGGCTCTGTCGCTCACGAGCGGACGAATGCGGATCACGATCTGCCAGATACGAACATACGTAGATACACAAGGCGCGTGAGCACAGCGCTCAGGCACACGCATGTGGATCTACACACAGACCTGCACGCGGCTCGTCTCGACATCGTCGTCATCATCATTGTCTGTTGGGTCAGCGAGTGCGGCGCTAAAGCTGAGCTTGCGCGCAATGTCGAGATCGTGCTCGTACACGACTGTGCGGTTCATATTCCCGCCACTGCGCGTCTGCTGCTGCGAATGCGTCGCGGATGTCTGGAGTCCATTGCGACGGCGGATCGCGAGCGCGATCGCCTCCTTCGTGCTCGCCATCTCGTCCATCGTCATTGCAGTTTGTTGAGTGCGATACAATAAGCAAGTGCTCAGCACTTGAATTTTCAAAAAGCATGCATCAGTGCATTCGATTTTTGTGATACAGAAGTAGGCAGAAAATTGTACACGAATGATAAAGTGGTTTTTGCTCGAGTGCAACGTTTGTATTTGGTGTGTCCCACATGTGTTCAGAACCCTTTCAGAATTGTTTCACCTTGTTTCACACAACTCCCTCTCTACATTGTTTCGCGTTCCTGTTGGCTTTGATACACTGGGGGAAACTGCGAAACTGGCACCCACAAGCAAGCAAGCACGCAGCAGACGACGGACGTCTCGTGCACGCACGCACACTGCGCTCCAGCACTCTTGCGTACACGCTCTCGTGCTCGACTCGGCAGCAGCAACTCTCGCTGCTGCGCTCTCCCATCGCTCCCTTTTCCTCCTTGCGCGCGCGTTAGCTCCGCTTGCTCGCTCGCTCTCATACACAGCACGACCACGCGACGTGACGCTGCGCTGGTGCGATGGCGCGGAAAGAGTTCCACAAAGTCTACAATGACCACCAGAGCGGGCGCAAAGCGCTGCTCGCGCGCTTGTCCGCGTTCCACGTGATGGTCGCAGTCGTGTCGCTCGGTGCGCTCGCACTGCTGCTCGAGTACGCGTTCATCGCGGACAGCGGCGTCATCACGGTCTCGCAGTACCTCCAGCAAGAGGCGGACGAAGGCGCGGACCTGTACCCGGACGAGATCGTCGCGTCCGAGCTCGGACGCGACGTCGGAGAAGCCGACCTCGTGCACTTGAGTCTCTTGCACGAAGCGTGTTTGAACCACAAGGACGCGGTCATTCCGTGGACGTACGGACTCAACGGCAAAGTCGCGCTCCCGAGCGTGCTCATCAACCGCGACGACCCGAACCTGATCGACAAGATCCGCCAGTGCCCCGACGTCGACCTCTTCCTCCCGCTCGGCATTCGCGGCCACGGCTACTGCGAAGACTCGATCGCGTACACCAAGTGTACGTGACTCCGTCCTGTCTTGTACGTTAGATACTGTCGTCGCCTCGATGCTCACGCCAGTGTGTCTGTCTGTGTCCGTGTGTGCTGCTGCTGCTGCTGCTGCTGCTGCAGTCCTCAAGACGCGCATGCTCCCTGCGTGGGCGGTCGAGATGAAGTACTTTGACAAAGCCACGGGCAAGACGCTCACGTACCACGAGCTCTGTCCCAAGACGCCGATGATCTTCTTCAACCACTACTGGGACGGCATCCCGAACTCGCCCGACTGGCCGCGGAGCAAACCGCTGTACCTCATGGCGAACATTGAGATGTACGAGCTCCAAGCGAAGCACTACTGGGGCGTCGACGCCGTGCTCTGTAAGACGGCGATCTGCGCCCGGCGTGTACGGCTCTGGTACAAGCAGGAGGGCAATCCGCGCAATACAAAGGTGTTCTACACGCGCCACACGTCGTCGGACGTTGCGACGTACGCGCGCCACCAGCTCGGTGCGAGTGCGATTGCGCCAAAGAACTTTACGGACGTCGCGTTCATCCACGCTGTCGGCACGAGCGTCCAGAAAGGCACGCGACCAGTGCTCGACTGCTGGCTCAAGCGCCCCGACTTCCCAAAGCTCACGGTCTACATGCACCCAGACGTCTACAGCGACGAGATGCGCTCGGCGTACGACGCGCGCATCAAGAAGAGCCAAGTGCGCATTGAGCTCGGCCGCATTGACGCGAACGCGTTTGGGAAGATCATCGCCGAAGCGGCGTTCTTCCTCTGCACGAGTCTCCACGAAGGCTATGGCCACTACATCAACCAAGCGCGTGCGAGCGGCGCAGTCGTCGTCACGACCGACGTCCCGCCGATGAACGAGTTCCTCACGCCTGCGTCCGGCATCCTCGTGCACTCGACGCGCCGGATATTCAAGCAGCAGATCCTCGGCGGCGGCTACATGGGCGAGTACGGACTCACGAACGTCCCTGGCCTCACGGCGCAGTTTGGCGGCAACGACGTGTGTGAAGCAGTCGAGCGCGTGCTGCGCATGACACCGGCGCAGCGCGAAGCCATGGCGGCGCGTGCAAAGAAGCAGTACTTTGTCGACATGAACTTCTTTGCGCACAAGATGGACGAGCTCCGCGCGTATGCGCGGAACGACAAAGCAGGGAACCTCCGCACGCCAGCGCCTGAGCACGGCGACGAAGACGAGTAGTAGGCAGACGCGAGAGCCGCGACGGTTGGACGAATGACGGAATGACTGACGGATGACACGGAGCGTGCGCATGAGAGGATGCTGGTGCTGGTGTTTGAACGGAGCGATTGGCTTGCGAGAGAGATGGTACAAAGACGGATGCACAGGGTCACAGCGATACAGATGCATGTACCAGGTACGTCGGGACGTGTCGATGGCTAGTACACTTGCGCAACAACGTGCTGCGGTCGCGACGCGCGAACGCGCTCGGGCGCCAACGCACTCGACCGCACGCTCCGACTCTTGCGCAGTGCGTCACGCCGGAGCGAGTAGCTCGGGATGTCGACACAGTCGCGCGCGCCGCGGAAGAGCTGGTGCACTTCGAGGTCGCTCAGGAGCGTGCGCCAGACCTGGAAGTCGTGCACAAGGCCGTTGAAGCCGTACCAGCCCGTGAAGTCGGGCGTCGGCTTTGCGACCGAGAGCCCAGAGATGCAGCCCGAGCCGACGTTCACATGCGCGAGTCGGAGCCAGTCGCGGTGGAGCGCACCGGTGCTCGCGTGCCGCAGCTCGCCGTCGAGGTACGCTGCGAGTTGCTGCTCCGTGCTGCTGTACGTGAGCACGAGGTGGTACCAGATACTCGGCGAGAGCTCGCGCGCCACGAGCGCCGGTGTCTCGCTGGTGAGCACCGAGATGCAGAGGTTCCCGTGCGGATCAACGACCACGAGCTGCTTGTGGATGTACGGCCACGCTGCGGTGTCATCGGTCACAGACGTGTCCTGTGCACCGAGGAGGATGCCGCCGAGGAAGCTGTCGGCGGCGTCTGCGAGGCTGAACCAGAGCTCGAACGAGAACGCGCCGGTCGTGGACCCAAACAGTCGGTCGAGCGAGCCAGGGAGTGGTACGGCCGAGCCGCGGTCGCGCCAGCGCTCGTCGAGGCGCAAGCCAGTGAACCGGAACGCGTCGTCGAGGAGCGCCTGTTCGCGCTTGAACGAGACGGTCAATGGCCGCGGCGTGCTCTGGATGAACGCGCCGAGCTGGTGGCGGTTCATGCTGCGCACTGCTTGGTTGTTCACGGCGCAGATGATGTCGCCAAGCGCGACGGTCCCCGACGCTTCGATCTCGCCCATTGCGCCGGACGCGGAGCGGAGGAACTTGCTCACGACGATCTTCGTCCCGATCGAGTTGATCTTGATCCCGAGCCACTTGTGGTGCAGCGTCACGACGCTCACAGTGTCAGCGGCACGCTGGTGCTGCGGGTCGGTGTCCTTGGAGAGCGAGCTCGACGTATCGGACGTCACGCTCTTCGTGTCGCTCATCGAGGTGCGGGAGTGGAACGAGAGGCGGTGGCGGTAGTTCGAGTAGTCGGCTGGGACGATCGTCTGCTGCTGGTGCTGTGTCAGAGCTCCAGTGTCGCTGCTGCTGCGCTGTGCGGCCCGCAGCTGCTGCCGCTCGCGCTCGGCCAAGCCCTGGAGCGACTCGGCGACAGTTGCAATCGTAGGACGCGCGCTCGGATCGAGCGCACACATGGCAGTGATGAGTGTCCAGACGTCGTTGCTGATGCTGCTGTCGCGCGGCGGGAGCTCGCCGCGAGCGACGCGTATGCGGACCACTGCGTCAGCAGTAAAGCCCCAGGGAACGTCGCCACCGGACATCGCTTCGAGGATGCACATGCCAAAGCTGTAGATGTCGGCGGCAAAGTCCACATTGCTGCTGCTGCCACCATGTTCAAGCGTCTCGGGTGCGGCCCAGCGCAGTGGACTCAGCCCATTGAGGACGCGGATGTCGCGAGCCTTGGCATCATCATCGCCGTCGTTGGCGGCGTCCTCAGTCGCAGCAGCGACACCGGCAACGTTGCAGAGCTTGGCGCTCCCATCGACACTCACGAGGACGTTCTGACAGCGCACGTCCAAGTGCACGAGCCGGTGCTGCTCGTGGAGATACTGTAGCGCCTGAGCGACTTGCACGAGCGCATGGAGCACTCGGACGCCAGTGCCATTCGTACTGACGTACGCGTCGAGAGTCTGGACATCGCGCTCTAGTCCTTCAAACACTAGGAACGGCGGCGTCGATACGTGAGAGCCACCAAGGATCTTGAGCACGTGGGGATGGTTTAGTGGGTACCACCGCTGTGCTTCATTCAGCAGCGCAGCATGTGCCGCCTCGCGTCCTCGTAGTGTCCCGCATTGCTTTACCAGCACAGGCTTGGCGAGTGGGAGCCACTCGCCCATGTAGACAGCGACGCCTGAAGCGGCGGTCGCACTGAGCGCTCGTCCAGTGAGAGCGACGTCATTTGGCGAGATGAACCACTCGGGCACCGTCGGGACGTCGACTGTCACGACGCTCAGCATAAGCCGAAAGACGCGCTTGAGGAGCTTCGCACGCCGTGCCGTGTCTGCTGCGAGCGCGTCGTTGTCGTCGAGCTGGTTGCTACTGCTGCTGCTGCTGCGAGTGTCGCTCAGCGCGAGGTTCTCTGCGGCAAACTTGACGAGCGCGAGCGCCTCGCGCTGTGCATCGTCATCACTGAGCTCTTGGCGCAAGACGTCGCAGTCAAGCGCTACGCGCTCGAGCTGCTGCTCTGCGACGACGACGTCCTGGTGCCACTGCACGTGCCAGCTACGCGCTGTGTCGACGTGCTCCGCGCGACTCGCTCGGAACGCAGTGTCGAGTGCCACGTGGAGCTCGTACATCTCCTGTAAGCGATGCACGTCCGTCAAGCGACGGATGGTGTTGTTGCGTACGTTGCGCTCGACAACGCCAGTGAGTCGCGCGATCAGTGGCTCTGCACGCGCAGACCATCGAAAGGCGCCAGAGCTGCTGTTGTTGTTGTCT
This sequence comes from Globisporangium takayamanum, assembly GCA_023333735.1. Taxonomy (NCBI): domain Eukaryota; phylum Oomycota; class Peronosporomycetes; order Pythiales; family Pythiaceae; genus Globisporangium; species Globisporangium takayamanum. The sequence continues at coordinate 22,260 of JAASFL010000295.1, forward strand.
CTACTGTGTGAGGTGTCGTTGTGCGTCTCCAAGTGAGTCGTCAGCGCGGTCAAGCGACTGCAGATCTGCGCACAGATCGGCTGCAGCTCGTGCAGCTCAGTGCACTGCGACGCGAGCTGCTCGAGCGCCAAGAGTGGGTGCTGGCACATAGGAGCAGCAGCAGTCACAACAGCGCTGTTCAGGTCTGCGGGCAGCAAGAGCGCGCTCATCGACTGCAGCACAAAGCGAGCGAGCGAGAGAGCGGAAGCGCCGATGTGTTCTCTCCCGCGCACTTGCTGATCTGCTGTGTCGAGGCGCCTCGCCGTTTTCAAGAGTGTGAACCCACCGACAGCAAGATAGCAAGTATTCAATACAAATTCACGATACTATTCAACGTATCAAGTAGAAAGTGTTTTGGTAAATGTGCTCTCAAACATTTTTGCGCATCAAACGTCGAGCAAGAAGCATGAGCAACAGCAGCACCACAAGCAGTAGCAGGAGCGCTTACAGGGCGTTTCCACGCGTGCTGCCGGACGAGATGCTCGCGCGCGTCGCTGCTTTCTTGCTTGGCGTCGAGCTGCTCGCGCTCTCGCACACCAGCAGTGCCACGCTCGAGACGTTCTCGCACGACGCGCTGTGGTCGTATCGCGTCGTACCTGCGCTGCTGCCAGCAAGTAATGGCACAGCACTGATGAGCAAGCAGCGCTACCTCCGCGCGTGCACGTCGTTTGCGTTCCCAGGTCGCGCGAAGCCACATGCGTCAGCGTTTGAGCCAGCGTGGGCGTTCATGCGCGTGTGTTCGACGATGCGCAATGCGTTTGGGAGCTGGGGCCAGCCATTCTCGTTCGAGCTGTGGTTCAGCATCGCATCGGACGACGACAGCTCGTCGGTTCACGTTGGTGGCGTGCTTTTTGGCGCACAGTCTGTGCGGGTCGCGCGAGCCACAAAGATGGTGCCGAGCAGCTGTGCGCAGTTGGTCTACGTCGACGCCCAGCGCAACCTCTTCTGCTCTGCGATCCAGAGTACGCAGCACGAGGCGCCAGTTGCACAGATACTGGAGCACAGCCGATGGTACCACCTCGCACTTGTCTACACTGGTGAAGACGAGCGCGTGTACCTCGACGGTGAGCTGATCAAGACTGTAGATGGACAAGTGCCACTCGAATGGCGGCGGCTGTACGCAGCACAAGTCGGCACGGGCGTCGTTGACACCGACTCGTTTGCTGCAGCGTACAGTCCGACCGTCACTGGCTGGCACGGCTTCCACGGAGTCATTGACAACCTCCGAGTCTATCGATACGCGCTCTCGACTGCCAGCGTCCAGCGTCGACATACTGGAGCTCCGATCGCAGACGACGACAGCGACGACGCAAGAGACCTAGCGCTTGGCGCCTTTGATGCCGCAGTGTTCTCCATGAAGCGAGACGTGCGAGACGAACAGCGCGTGAAGCGCATCTGCTGCTCTCGACCGCACGAGCGCTGGTGTCAGTCGCTCGCAGTGGACGCTCGTAGTGAGAGCCTC
>JAASFL010000296.1:0-23757 GCA_023333735.1 Globisporangium takayamanum
GAGTGTCGAGACTCGTGTTGGTCGCGGAGCGCACGGCAACTACGAGAGTGTGCGTGTCCACGCGCGAGTCCGCCCGAGGTGGATACACCGTACCACTATCTGGCTACAAGCCTCGGGGTATCACCTCCGGGTTCGACCTCCGAGGCTGACCTCCGGGGTGATGCGTCGCTGGCTTGGCGTACAAGCTTGGCAGTCCGAGGCGCCTTGAGTCATCCGAGCGGCTTGGTGGTAGTCGTGCAGCGTCAGGAACTGGCGTCCGCGGCTCGAGTGCGTCGTCCTTGATCTGCCGGATCGCGCGACCTCGGAGGGTCGGTTCACCTCGGGGTCTCTTGGCATATCGAGAGACCCGAGGGACTGGACTCATCTCCGTGGGAACGTGCGTAGAATGCGCGACGCGTCGAGGAGCACACATGCCAGTGGCGTACTTGCGACATTTCCAGCACGGGTCTTGATCTTGCAACGCTTCTCACTCTCCGAGTGGCGGCTCTCCCATCGAGTAACTGGTCTCTTGGCAAGGCGCGAGAGCTGCCGGCTTGATACAAGCAACTTTGCAGTCGAGAGCGATCATGCGAGTCGCAGACGCTGCGGCCTCGTCCCGTTCTCGGGGCCCTCACCACCACATGAGCTTGTTGAGATACATGTGAGGAAAAACCATAGCCTCCGCGAGGAGAGCCTGGGCTAAAAAACCTCAGCTACACCAACTGTCTGATCTCGCAGTGCTGCCTCGCACACAGGCAGTACGGCGAAGCTCATCAAATATGTACAACAAGTCGCAAAAGCTTCGAACATATGCAAAACATGTATACACCAACTCCAAACCAATACAACACATGCGTACAAAATGCAGCGTGGCGCTGGAGCGCGAGGCGTGAGGCGCAAGGCGCGAGCGAGCTGGACGTGGGGCGACAGAGCGCGAGACGCAAGGCGTGAGCGAGCGAGACAGCGAGACGTGGGACGCAAGCGGACACCAATGTTCATGCGAGCAAAGCACGTGTGTTGCAGATTGGCACGAGTACACAAACATATACACACACGTGTATGCATCTACATAATGTGGAAAACGAATCGTCCGTCATGCGCGTCTCATACAAGGGCTGTGCCCAATCGTCATTATTGTCACATAGGAAAAATACATGTACATTTTTGCTCACACACATCCACAAAACAACATTGCATCAACGCACTGCGTGAGGGTTGTCGGTGTCGGCGTGCGCGTGCTCGAGTGCGGTGATTATAGTGGGTGAGAGGCGAGTGGCGCTGCAGACGCGCGCTCGCGTGTCGTGGTGATGGCGGGCAGAACGCTCGCGCGATAAGCGTGTGACACTCACTGAAGGCACAGCAGCAGAACAGTACAAACCGTAAGATATGACTTTTGCATGCTGTTGGTTTGTACCATATACCAATTTGGAGCATTCAAAGCACTTCTGAGCATTGATGATATGGCTGCGCGACAGCGACTTGGCTGATTCTCTCCTTCCATCATTGAAAATCGAGCAGCGGTTCCTGACTTGTCCTTGATGTGACTGTTGTATTTGTACCATGGCGAGTGCCAACGCTCTCGATCTGGAGCGCGCTTGGCACGTTTGACGAGTGCTCGTTGCACTTGTTGCTCAAATGTCAAGCACAAACAACCGACCGCAGTCATGGCGAGACGAGATGCAAGCGCTCGCGGAGCAAGACAACTGTCAAAAATGAACAACACGTAGCTCTTCGTCGACGAGAAAAGAGAAACAGTGCTTACAAGCATGCTTTTGCAACGTTCATTACAACCACTTTTGCACACTTGCACAGTTGCAGACAAGGATTGCGATCGTTGACCATGGGATTTCGCGGAGCAAAATTAATGGTGAATCAAATCATAACAGTTTCATCGCGACCAATATAGGGCAGAGTGCAATCAAATGTTCTACTGTTTGTGTTTGTTGTAATGCCATGAATGTTGGGGGCGTTTCTGAGGTGGTCGTACATTTTGACTGCTCCTTGTAAGCTGTTTTTGTATGTGAGCTCGTCGTGTGTTGTCTGCGCAGACAGGTGCAGACATAAGTAAAGCTGCTAGTACTATTCAGAAAAGCAAAGGTTCTGATAATTAATTCAATAGTATCGTTTTAAACATCAGGCAGGATCCACACACCAGAAGATGAAGATGATCCATGTAGCGTTGACAAGTTGTGTGAATCCACGCTCAATAATGAGGTCTCGCATATTGCAATTGCTAACGTCCAGCACCACATATACATCACAGGTTTTGAGTGTCTAGCATGAACCCTACCCACGGTCAACAAGCGAGACGCATGAAGGCAGCCAAGTTTGCTCATACTGGCTATCTCAAGCCGGAGCCGTGAAAGCGTGGTCACATTGCCAAAGGAGCCAAAGTGCGCGACTCGAAACGCACGTATCGAGTGCGAACGTGTGGAAAATACATGCGAGTGTACCTAGCAGAGTAGGTACAGTGGTACGCGAGAGTCTGCGCAGGCAGTGTAGAGATAGTGTGTAGGATGTTATAGAAGGCCGCAAAAGGCGGTCTCCTATAAGCTGGTGGCGAGCGGGCTGCGGCCGCTCTGCCACGTGTGCTCACTTTCCAATCGTAGACTGACGAGGCCTCCGGCGGGCGGGGGGCGAAACGCGTATGGCACGCGTTCGTAATGGAGAGTCACTACCAAGCATGCGTTCCTATGATTATCACCACTTGCTCTGCACGCGCGCCGAGCGAGAGTGATTCATCAGAGGCAGCAAGTGTCTCTGTTACGTCCACTGAAGGAGCAAGAGTATGTGGCTTAGCAAGCGACACAAGCGCAGCGCAGAGCTGCGTGGCGACGTGTGCTTCTTCGTATCGCTCGATAAGGCGCAGCAAGTCGTCTGGTGTCCAATCGACACCATCAGTGCGTACAAACCTCTTGGAAACAATAACGGCGGAGCTCCAACGCTTCGACGAGCGCGCTCTGCAGGAAGGGCTTCGTGACGACAGCGCGGCATAAGCCGAGAGCGACGAAGTGGAAGACGTGAACAACAACGAAGCCGACGACCCGTCCGTGGCTCACGATGTCATCGACCTAGTGTCAAGTGACGACGACTACGATGGCTGTGTAGTCGCCAGTGCAGAATGGCCAGACGATATCGGGCTGATTGCACACACAAAACTCGATGAGCCTGCCAATTCCCAATACCTGGCGAGTCGACTGGTGTGGCTGCACCGGTCGCTGCATTACGGACTGGTGCGCAAACGCGCGCATCAGAATGTTTTGCGCTCGGAACAACTGCCGCGTCGGCAAGCACCGCGGCAATCGCCTTCGCGACGTTGACGGGCTGCAGCTCAAGCGCACGCGCCTCGAAATGGCATATTCCGTTAAACACATCGTTTTGTCTGACGTTTCTGGAGTTATGTATCGGATAAAACAAAATGTGATCGCTCAAAACTCTATACATATTGATTATCCTATTTTCCGTCTATTCTAAATGTCCTAAATTAGGTTTATTGATGTTATATATCTAGTATGGTCTACTGTAGTTTTACTTGACACCTACATTAGAGCAGTTTTATGCGTTTAATGTAGAGCAAGGTGAGCTTTGCCAACACAAGCAAGGAGGCCACAGCAAAGAGACGAAGGCAAATGCAAATCACTTCGCTCGACGTGCAAGCCGCAGCATACGTACACCTCATCTGCCACGAGCATGTCGCCGCCATAGCAAAGTGGCTGAACGTGTGTCGCAAGAGTATGAATGACCGCATCAATGCAGGTGTCTTTAATTGTTACTGTAAAGCTCAAGACACTGAAAGGAAGACGATGGAAACTATGCAGTGCATGGTCGTGCTTGATGGGTTGAACCGTGCGCCTCTGGTCGCCACGAGAGGCTTCGAGCTCCGAGTCGCAGTCGATTGCGTCGCTTCTTGTCGCTGCTTACTCGAGGAGGTGGCGCAGCACTGTGCGCACGTTGAGCTTCTTCAAGTGCGTGTACTTCTGGCCCGTGCCGACAAACATGATCGGCTGACCAGTCTTGTAGACCATTGACACAGCCGCACCGACTGAGAGATTGACAGACAACAGTCACCAGAGCTCTGTCAGTCAGACTCAGCCATACAACGCAGAGCCAACGCCAGCAGCACAACTGAGAGACGCACCCTTGTCGTCGATCGTATCGAACTTGGTGATCACAATGCCGTCGATCCGGTGCGGCTCGCGACGGTCCGAGTAGTCCGCAAGCGCCTGTCAATCATCAGTCAATCAGCCAATCAGTCAGCACACGTGAGCGCTCACTCAAGTACAGGCACCTTCCTACAGCCACAACAGACAGGACAAGCGACGTACTCGGTCAAACATCGAGAGCTGGTCAATGCCGTCGTTGCCCACGAGCGCTTCGCCGACAAAGAGCACGAGGTCCGGCTCGTTGAGCGACACGAGCTTCGCGAGCGCGCGCATGAGCGGCTCGTTGTTCTGCATGCGACCTGCAGTGTCAATGAGCACGCAGTCAAAGCCATTGTCGGTGCCGTACTTCACGGCTTCCTTTGCCACGGCTGCTGGGTCTTTCGCATAGCCGCGCTGGAAGAGCGGGACGTCGAGGACCTTCGCGTGCTGGTTCAGCTGCTCGACAGCGCCGGAGCGGAACGTGTCGCACGCGGCGATCAAGACCTTCACGCCCTTGGACTTGAGGTAGTAGCACACTTTCGACAGACTCGTGGACTTGCCCACGCCGTTCACACCGACAAACACGATGCTGTACGCGCGACCCGAGGCTTTCGCAGCCAGGATCTCGCGCAAGACGTCTGTCGACTTCTTCGGTGTGAGGATGCGCAGCAGCGCAGCTTCGAGCGCTTTGCGCACAACAGTCGACACGCGCGTGAAGCTCTCGAGGCGCTGACCCACGAGCGTCGTGATCACCGACTCACAGAGCTCATCTGCGACTTCGGACGCAACGTTCTTGCTGATCAACTGCGTTGCGCAAGCAAGAGTGAATGTACAAGTGTATGTGAGTGACGGTGTGTTGACGAGCATGAAGTAGTCTCCAACAAGGACGCACAGACGTACAAGGCTGTGCATGGGCTCAACGACTGGCACGAGGTCTTCGCGCGCGAGGATTTTGTTGCCCGAGACGGCCGTGAAGAAGTTCCCAATGCGCGTGTTCGAGAAGCTCCAGCTGCTCTCTTTTGCGTCCGACTCGGCGCCAGACGACACTGCAGACTCGTCGTCTGTGTCGGACGCATCGTCATCGTCGCTCGCTTCAAACTCCTGTGTGTATGACAGAGTAGCAGCCACAGTGTGTCGTCCAAGCATGAGCCAACTGCGTCGGTCCTCGATCATACGAGTGGACGTCTCAGACGCAAGCAGCACGTACGCCAATGTACGCTTCGCGCTTCTCACGCAGCTGCGCTTCTTCGTCAGCAGCCGAGAGCTTTAGACACAAGCAGAGACAGTGTGAGCCAACGCACGACAGCGACATCACATACGCATTGGGTCCATATCGAGCGAGAGAAGGACGCACTTCAGACGCGCGGTTGAGCGCTGAGATCTCTTTCTTCGAGAGCTTCGAGTCGTCCCACTTGGTCATCTGCTTGCCCGCTTTCTTCGGCTTGCTCTCTGCGTCGCCGCCCTTGTTCTTCTTCTTCCGACCAGGTCCCGTGCGCATCGTGCGCGTCTGCGACCGAAGCGACGCTTCGAGCTCGAGCTCCTCGAGCTTGTCGTGGACTTTGCCGTCCGACGACGACGTCGGGCTCTCGTGACCGCCGTCTTCAGTCGAGTCGTCGTCGCTCGCTTTCGCAGGCTTGGACGACGCAGTCGACGTCTTGTTCGACGCATTCGACACGACGCCCTTAGCTTTGCGCGAGCCAGTGAACGTCTAGAGCATCCACGCACACACAGTCGTACGTCAGTGGCAAACCCACTCGCTCACTCCTACACACGAGCAGCAGCTACAGCAAGAGAGCAAGCACTACAGTCAAGCGTACCCGTGGCGCGTTGCGCGTTTGCTTCTGCGCAAACTTGAGCTCCGTGGTCTTGAGCAGCTTGAGGAACTGGTCGTCGTACACAACAGGCTCTTTGCGCGCGATCTGGGTCGGGAAGAGCGCAATGAAGTCGTTCTTGACGATCTCCAAGAGCTCTTCGAGGTACAGGAGCTGCAGGATCTTCTGGTACACGACGACAAAGACAAGGTCGAGCTTGTTCTCGAACGCCCACTGCATCTGATACGCGTCGCTGATGAACTTCTTCTCACCGGCGCGGTCCTCCATGAGCACGCGGTTGATGAGCGTGTCGATTGGGTCGCCACTGAGCTTGCAGAGCGTCTTGGACCAGAGCACCGTGCCGGTCTTGGAGAAGATTACAAAGTGGTCAATCATCGCGTGCGACGTGGCGTAGAGTAGAAGGCGTGGAGGTAGGTGGCGTGCAGCAGCAGCAGTAGCAGCAGTAAGCAAGCGAGTGGTCGTGACAACGAAGTCCTCGGTGCAGCGAGGGCGGCAGCGAAGTCGTCGATTGAGGAATGAAGCAGCGAGCTGTCCCTCTCGCATTCACAACAACGACACACTTGGTTTCAGTATGGTGCGTTCAGCGGTCAGAAAGAGTGGGATGGAACGTTCCAGATTGTGATGTGGCACGCTGCTTGGGTCACAGAGGTCACTACTTTAGAAGTAGTAGTGACAACGACTTGGCTACCTCGCATGTGCGCCTCGAGCTCGTTGTGGAGGCACTTGTGCGATGATCCACATGCGCTCGCTGCACATGTGAGTGCATGATAGCGACAGCACAGCTGCTAGAGCAATGGAGGAGAGATGGCACGAATAAAAAGAAACTGTGTGTGTACTTTCGCACTCGCCAATCTGCTCTGCGAACACACAAGCACCTTCTCCTTCTAGCATTGCTCACATCGATCTCTCACGGCCCGCAAGAACATGGCACGCCCGACTATCATCTCGATTCTGCTCTTGCTGGCTGCGCTGCTGGTAGGTGCAGACGCCGTCGCGATGCGCACGCCTGCGATCTCGAGCAAGACGCCAGGCACGACGCAGTCATCGCCGCTCGCACCGTTGTGCAATCAAGAGCAACTCATCGCAGTGGCCGAGACGCTTGTGAAACTCGACAAGAAGCTGCAGTGCCAAGCAGCGATCAACGAACGCGAAATGATGAAGACGAGCGACCCACTCGTTGTGTGCAACGTCCCGAGCTGTGTCGCCGCACTGCAGACGATGTACCGCACATTGCCAAAGTGTCTCTTTCGCGACTGGGACGCGCACCTTCACGCCGAGATGTTGCTGCGCAACTGCGCGATTGTGCCAGAAGACGACGATGACGACCCAGCGAGTGCTGTGAGCTGCAAAGGCGACGACAATGACGACTCGAACAACGATGGTGACGATAGCTGTGAGAGTGACGACAACGACGACGCGCGAAGCCCAAGTCCAAGCCCAAGCCGAGCTCCCCAACCTGCATCAACGAAGCCAAAAGCAGCGTCAACGCCTGTGCGCACTGCGACAAGTGATGCTCGGCCGTCTCAGACGACTTTGCGTGCAGCGAGTCCCGATGCTGCTGCTGCGCTTGATGGTTCGGCCACGTGATGAAGAGTAGCCCACCACAAAGTAAGCGCGCGCTAGCCCAGCAGTGATCGCTAGTTGTTAAAGTCAAGTCGCACCCGTGCTCCAGCAATCGCGCACTGGAGCACGAGAGAGAAAGTCACAGTCTTGCCAAGACAAAAGTTGCCTTTTTCGTCAGAGTGAATGCACTCTCGGTGTGTGCGAATCATTGGAGCTTGAATGTATCGAACCATTCGAATCGACAGATGAGCCGCACAAATCGTACTTTATCGATGTGTCACAGTGCGCTTTCAATTGACTCGCATGTCCGCCACACAAAACCGTTTGACTTGGCGTTTGTATGCTCCACACTTAGCAATCAACCTTCTTCGCCGCAACAGGAACATGGCGCTGACGTCACTGGAGAGGACTGCGCCGCTTGAAGCGACTGCGACGACGACACCACCGAAGACGCAGCCGACGCTCGAGTGGTGCGCGCAGCTCCCGAAGATTGAGCTCCACGCGCACATTCACGGCTCGATCCGCCCCGAGACGCTGCAGCAGCTCTCGCGCGACAATGCGCGCTTGAACGGCACGGCGCCGCGTGCACTGCCAGCGAACCGCAGTCTCGACGAGTGTTTTGAGATGTTCCACCTCATCCACGACGTCGTCGTGAGCCGCGCAGTGCTGCGGCGCATCACGATCGAAGCGATCGAGGACTTTGCGCGCGACAACGTCAAGTACCTCGAGCTGCGCTCGACGCCGCGCGCGCTCGAGCAAGACGGTGCGTCGCGCGCCGACTACGTTGCCGAGGTCGTCTCTGCGCTCGAGGAGTGCCGCGCACGCACGGACCTCGACATCGAAGTGCGGCTGCTTCTGAGCATCAATCGCAATCAGCCGCTCGCAGTCGCAGAGGAGACGCTCGCATTGGCGCTCGAGTGGAAGTGCAAGAGCCCGCTTGTCGTCGGCCTCGACCTCAGCGGCCACTCGGAGCTCCCGAACTCGGAGTTCCACCGCTTTGAGCACGTGCTCGACGCTGCGCGCGCAGGCGGCCTCAAGCTCGCGCTGCACTTTGCTGAGCACTTTGACGACGACGAGTCCGAGCGGATCCTCACGTTCCGTCCTGACCGTCTCGGCCACGCGTGCTGTTTGTCCGAAACGCAGTACGACAAGATGATTGCGCTGCGGATCCCGATCGAAGTGTGTCTGACATCGAACGTGCACACGCTCGCGCGGTTCCGCGACGCATGCGGCTGCTCACTGAAAGACAGCTCTGGGCTCTGTCTCTGTGAGTTTGAAGCGCACCCGCACGCGCGTGTGCTCTCAGGCAAGCTCGGACACCTGCCTGGCGCCAACGACGGGTCCTACCCGCTCTGCATCTGCACAGACGACCAGGGCGTGCTTGACACGACGCTCCCACGCGAGTACATGCGCGCAGTCGAAGCGTTTGGACTCGACAAAGCGCGCGTGCTGACGCTCGCAGCAGCTGCGATTCCGACTGTGTTTGACGCGAGTCAGCAGTCGCGACTGCGCTCGCTGCTGGATGCCTTTCGGCTGCGTGAAGCTGAAGCGGAGCAGGTGTGAGAGTGTCTAGGAGCTGTTCTCGCAGCGCATTGTAACGAAAGAGAGATAGAGCATTCGCTTCATCATCATTATCGTGCTGGTGTGGAGGCAAAAGCGAAGGCGACCATGTTGCGGCACGATGCACATCAAAGCTAGTGAGTACCTTGATTTCATCACTATCGAAATTGTAGGTGCAATTGAAATTGAGACTGATTTCATCTTGTTGTGACATGGGTTCACTCTAAATGTCTAAACTACCACCTAAACTACCATCTGAAAATTGAGATGTTTTTCAAAGAGGTAACCTCTTTAAAATAGATTTTAAAGAGATATAACTGTCTATTTGAATACCTTGGGCGTGGATCGTTCAATTGATAGAATGTTATCTTCAGATTAACCTTTATATTAGTATGTAGAATTCACATTTTAGAATGGTTAGTTCATATCACATCTGTGCCAGTTTGAATATCTAGTCAGCGGAAAAGAAAGCACAGCAGCACACTCGCCAACAAGCTTTCGCGCGCGCACGTCGAGACCTTCGTCGTCGCTAGCACCACCATGGCTCTCAACAAGCTCCTCGTGCTCCTCGCGACGCTCGCTGTCGCTGCGAGCGCGCCGTCTGTGACTGCCGAGGCGCAGCTGAGCGCAGCGAGCGGCTCGGGCGCGAGCGCGAGCGCGATCCCGCTCTGCAACCAAGAACAGCTCGTGGCGCTCGGCTCGATCCTCAAGAACACGCCGCGCAAGACGCAGTGCGAGGCGACGCTCAAGATCAAGGAGATGCTCACGCCGCCGGACAACAACTTTAAGCTCCTGTGCGACCGCACGTCGTGCACTGTCGCGCTCAGCATTCTGTACAACACGCTGCCGCAGTGCCGCTACAAGGACTGGTCGCCACAGGAGCAGGCGGACAAGGTCCTCCGGTTCTGCGGCGTCACGCCGCTCAACACGACTGCGATCGCGCAGCTCGGCTCCGGCTCGCTCGGCGACACCGTGCCAACTGCAGCGCCGACGCCAGTCGCGACGTGGGGCTCGCAGACCACGAGCAACTCGAGCTTTGCGCCAGTCGGTGCGACGTCTGCACCTGCTGCAGCGGCGCAGACTGCGTCGCCTGCTCCGACCAAGTCAGCAGCGACTGCGAGCAGCGCGCTTGCGCCAGCACTCGTGCTCGCAACGTCCGTGCTCGCAGCGCTCTGTGCATGAGCGCTCGTCCAGTCATTTGGTACATCCACCACTCACACGGCTCGTGCGTGTATCCTCCATCCATTGCATGCACTCGATCAATACAGCGATAAGGCAATGGGCAGTCAGTCAGTCAGTCCTTCAGTCATTCATTCGCCTGTGTAGCTCCTCGTCGCTGTCTCTGTCTGGCGCTATGGTGGACACGCACGTGCGAATGAGATCCGCAGCTCATCGCCCACTCGTGTCATCATGGAGCAGTTCTTCCGTGAACTCGAGTGCATCGAGGACCGATGGACGCTCTTCTGGGTTCACGTGCAGCATATCGCGGATGAAGTCGCAGAACTCGTGCGAGAACTGCGCACTGCGGTGGCGAATCGCACCTGCTTGCTCTGTCATCACAGTCATAGCAGCAGCACGCGTCAGTGTCCATCGAGTGGACGCAACAGACACGTGGCCAACGCATCGGTCGCACCTGGTGGAAACGACGCGCGTCCGTTCATCGCTGCGAGCTTCATGAAGCCCTCGCGCGGGTGCTCGAACGGGTTCCCACCAAACGCCATTGCGTATCTGCAGCGCCCAGACACACAGTGAGCGTCAGTACGAGCCATTCCCTCCCTCATACGCTGCACCATGCGATCACTCATGACGCCACGACGTACAGGATACACCCGAGTGACCAGACGTCCGACTGGCCATCGACAACTGCGTCGACTGTCGGCTCAAAGAGCTCAGGTGCGCGGTACGGCGCGGAGCTCTTGCGGTTCGCTTCGTCCTGGAGGTCGAGCGAGTTCCGGCGCGAGCGCACTTCGACGCGAATCGGCGCGCAGCTCCCAAAGTCCGTCACGACGGGGATGTACGAGAGGTAGTCCTCGCCACTCGACGACGACGAGAGCAGGATGTTGTGCGGCTTGAGGTCGCGGTGGCAAAACCCTGCGCGGTGGAGCGCGAGCACACCGGCGCACATGCCGTGGAACAGATGCAGCGCCACGCGCTGCGTGAACGGCCAGAGCGGTGATGACGAGTTCCGCGCCGCTTCGATGCTGTCCCAGAGACTCCCGCGCTCAAAGTACGGACACAAAAAGTAGAACTGCGGCACCAGGCGGTCAGGTCGTACGTCGGGGCACCTGCACGAGAGCTGTGGCCAGCGTACGCACCTCGAGCGCTTGCTGCCGCGCTTCGGCAAACTCGACAAGTGGCATGATGTTCAAGTGCTTGACCGACTGCAGCATCAGAGCACGAGCGTCCGTCAGTCAGCCAGTCACAGTCAGTCACTTCGTTACGCCCATAGGACTTGCGACAACAGCGACAGACGTCCTGTGTATGAGCACGTACGCGAAAGACTTGGAGCTCCATGTGCACGTCCTTCTCGACGTCTTCAGACTGACAGAGCACGCGCTTGAGCGCAAACGTCTCGTTCGTCGCAGTCGAGCGCACGAGCAGCACTTGCGCAAACGCGCCTTCAGCCACTGGCCGCACGACTGTGACTGTGATGCCGCCGACTTGGATCGTCTCGTTCTACAGCGTTGCCCACGCACTGTCGTTAGAGCTACCAGACCAGTGTGGTAGGACGCAACAGCTACTGTACCTTGATCGTGCTCGTGGCGCTCGAGATCGACGCGCTGATGGACGAGAGGAGCGAGCCGCCCCACTTCTTTGCCTTCTTCGCAGTCTCGCTCGCGCCTTTCTTCGCGTCCTCCATCGAGATCTTCTTCGCAAAGTCGTACGCTTGCTCGGTCTGTTTGCGCAAGAACGCCTGCGCGTCCTTTGCAGCAGCGCTCGCAGCGTTCCGCTCACCGCTCGGCTCGTCATACGACGTGCGTGCGTGGCGCGCACGCTGGCTCGGGTAGCTACTGCTGCTGCTGCTGGTCTCAGGATTCCCTCTTGAGTGACCGCTGCGGCGCTCGTCGCCACGCGCGACTGGCATCGCATCGTCCTCGTCCTGCTCGAACGACGACTGGAACTCGTGGTACTCGTCCGTGTCGTCGCCGTCGTGCGCACGGTGCTCAGCGTACACTAGCTCGCCATCCTCGTCATCACGGTCGTCGTAGTCGCGATCAGTCGACTGGCCGAGCGCATCAGTGGCAATGTACTCGACCTCGGGCGCCTCGACTGAGCCATCGCATCGCAGCGTATATGGAGCGATAGACAGACGCCAGGCGCTGTTAGCAGACTGCTCGACACGCCAGCGCACGTACACTACGCCTCACACAAGCAAGCAATCGCAAACTAAACAAACGTACTGAGTGGCGTGACGCGCGCAATGATCTTGCGACCTTGCGACTGCGGCACGAGCGCGCTCGGGTTCGTGAGGTCGAGGAAGACGCCGAGCTCGTTGCGAAACGCAAAGTGGTACGCGTCGCCGAGTGGGAACGCGCGCTGAATGTCGCCGAGACGAACAGGCGCATTCGGGTCGATGTGGAGCACGAACGCGTTCCAGTTCGTGTCTGGCGCGTGGTTCTTGCCTTCCTCTACAGGCTCGAGCTCTTCTCCTACGAGCGCGTAGAGCACGAGGCGCCGAGACGACGACGACGACGAAGAAGAAGAGGACGGTGCGTCTGCTGCTGCGTAGTGCGGCGCGTCCCACGTGCGTGTGCGCTGCACACGGGGCTTGTGCGGATCGAGACTCATGGGCGAGGCGCGCAAAGGGTGAACTTCCGACGCAGTCGCGGCTCGCACGAACGCCTTGAGCTCTTCCTGCTGCTGCTCTGTCAAGCTCGAACAGCCGTCTCGCTGGAAACCTCATTTGACGTGTGAATAGCAATAATATCGAGCATTTATTATATGCGCGTCGTACAAGTGTCGCTCTGTAGTGGACACTCTGCTGGTGTTGGTCGCTACGGTAGTCCCAGCACCACTGCAGCCTCTCGCTATCTCTCTTCTTGCACGCGGCGCACATCAAAGCAGGTTAAGACGTTGCTAAATCCGCACTCTCCGGCGAACGGAGCTGCCCAGCGTCCTCTGGCGTCAAGAGCAGCTTTGCATGTCGCGGTGCATCGCTGCTGACTGCTGACGACGTCGCGAGTGCGCTAGAGAGCTGAGATGACAGCTCATCGAGCGCTGCGAGGACGCGCGACGTGAGGTCTGCGTCTTCGTCTGAGCTCGCGTGCTGTCCGAGGTCGTCAAAGAACTGCGAGCTTGAGCCGCTGCTCGAGCGCGTCTCGAGCGCTGACGGCTCGACGGCGTCACTGTCGATCGGTCCCACGTACGGTCGCGCATTTGCGAGCGCAGTGTGCAGCGGCGGCGCGTCTTTCGTCTGCTGCGCCTGCTGTTCTTCTGCGTGCTGCTGCTGCTTGAGCTTGTCGTAAAAGCCTGCGGCCAAGTGCTTGCTCTGCTTCGCGACACAGTGCGGCTTGAACGGATGCAAGCGCTCGAACTCGCGCTGCTGCTGCTTCTGGATCTGCGCTTTGCGGTCTTCGTAGTGCTCGCAGTACTGGTGGAGCGCGTGGAAGACCTTCGAGCGATCTGCGCGGCCGTGCTTCTTTGCGATCGCAGCCGAGTTCCTGTCGATCGTCGGGTGGAACGTGAGCTCGTCACTGATGCTGCTGCTGTTGTTGTTGTTGCTCGCTCCTGCTGTCGTCACGCGACTGCTCTTGCCGTCCCGCAAGTGCTCGGCGAGGAACAGCACTTGCGTGTACGTGAAGCCAGGGACGTCGGTCATGAGCTTGTCCATGCACGTCGCAAACTGCTCGTACGTGAGCGCCTCGTGGTTCGCAAGCTCAAACACAATTGGCACGACCTGTGCGATCTCGCGCGGCAAGAGCGTGAGCTGCACGTGCGACGGGGTCACGACGAGCGGCGCTTGTGTTGGCTCAGTTCGTGGTGATGCGTCAGGCTCTGGTGTCCCATGCGCGCAAGTCTGCGCTAAGGCACTGTCGCCATTGCCACTCACTTCGCCACTCGCTGCACTTGGACTAGACACCCGCACGAGAGCGTCAAAGATGCGGCGGAACGTCTTTGCTTTGCGCGCTGCGAGCGCTTGGCGCGACGCCTCAGACACAAAGCCCTGCTGCCGCTGCTGCTGCAGCTCGTCCATGCTCTGCTGCAGCAAGCGGCGGTGATACTCTTGCTGCTCGCGATGCGACTCGTACAGGAACGCTCCGATCGGAAGTCCGCGCTCATTGCGGCTGAACGCCGGTGCACGACCAGTCTCGGGCTTGAAGAACGCACGACCAGACGTCGGGTCCCGATCTGGTGCGTACTTGTCATAGAGTGCTTGCCGCTTCTTCTCGAGCTTCTGGTACTTGGACACTGCGAGGCGCTCAACGACGTCTTCGCCGCTCACCCAGAGCGCGTTCACGCCAATGTCCGGCTTGAACGAGTACTGCCGCAAGTACTCGTCTTCGCGCGCCTGTCAGTTCGCGCGCACGGCGAACGAGTCTTCGTAGAGCGCCAAGTGCGGGTCTTTGCGCCGCAGTTCGCCATTTGCAGTCGTCGTCGTTGCGACTGCCGCACTGCCACTGCCGCTACTCGATGCTCTCGCGTCGTTCTCGAGGCGCTCGCGCACGATCTCCGAGGACATTTCGTTGATCGTCGGCTTGAACGGACACGCTTGGCGGAACTCGTCCTCGATCGCTTGCTGACTGCGCTCCCGGCGGATGCTCGCGATGCGCGCGGCGCGCTCTTTGTTCAGATTCACTGCGCTCGCGACGCTCGCAGACGATGCCAGCAGTGTCGGACGGAAGAGCTGCTCGGGCTTGCGCTGGCCGCAGATCGGCTTGGACGCACCCATGTCATTGCACGCACCGATGCTCTCACGGCGCGTCGTCCGCGGCTCCTCATGGCTACTACTGCTGCTCAGTGGAGCTGGCTGAGCGACGACGTTCTTGCACACGTCGTCGCTGTGCTGGTTCACGAACGCGCACTTGGCGCACATCCAATCGATCTGCTCTTCGCGCTCCGCTGCGCGCTGTGCACGGAGTCGGTCTTTCTTTGCCAAGTCGGAGAGCGCTTCGTCGTACAGGCGCTCGCCAATGTGCGCGTAGCCACCGGACGACCGGTGCGCAATGAGGTCGCGCGACTTGGCGGCCATCTCGACCTTGCGCTGCGCCTGTTATTTCTCGAGCTCGCGCTGCTTTGCGTTCTGCGCGCGACGGATCCACTTGTCCTTCGTCTCTGCGAGCGCATACAGCCGATCAAACACGGCAGGCGGCTTGCCTCTGTGCTTGGACGTAGACGACGATGCGTGATGGTGGTGTGTGCCGCCACTGCTGAGTGCGTGCCGCCGCACGTCACGCGTATGCTCTGCGAGCTGGATGTTGCGGAACGTGAGAGCGTCTTTGCTGCCGCCTCTTGCAGCGCCGGTGCTGCTGGTGTTTGCAGGAGCTGCGCCAGTGAGTCGGCCAGTGCTCGTGCTACCACCAGCAGCTCCACGCTCGTGACTCGATGGGTTCACTTTGCCGCTGTGCTGACTGTAGTGGCCGTACTTGGCCATGAGACTCTGGTAGTTCATCGCGCGGCTGTACTCGCGCTCTTGCTTCTCACAGTCGCTGTCGACGTCGCGACGCGATGTGTGCACTGCATCCGTGTCAAACAAAGTGTCAGGTGGCTCCACGTACTCTTGAAAGTACGGCAGAGGCTCTGTCTGCTGCTGTGGCATGGACTGTTGCTGCTGGTGCTGATGTGGTACTGGCATCGGAGCTGGCGGTGGCTGCACAGACCACTCTGTCTGCTGATGTGCCTCACTCGGTGCTGCTGCTCCTGCTGCTGCTAGCGTGTCGTCAAAGAACCCGAACTCGTCGAGGTTGAGCGCGTCGAGCTGGTCCTGGATGAGCTGCGTGAGCTTCGGCACGGACTCGGGTTTGAGCGCGTGCTTGCTCGCAAACTGCGCTGCGAGTGCCTGTGGCGCGTCGCCGACGTGCACTTCGATCGTCTCGCTCCGCCCTTCGCCAATCACGACTTCCATGAGCAGCAGTAGCTCTGGATGCGCTTGAGGCATCGCTGCGGCTGCTCGCTGCTGCTCGGCTAGTTCATCTAGCACTCGACTGCTACTCGTGCTCTGCGCACTGTAATCGACTACGACAGCCTGAGACGCTGCGCTACTGAGCTCGTGCTGGAACCGATCGCGGCGCTCGCTCTCGCGCGTCACGCGACTCGCTGCAGCGTCGAGCGCACGGCGAATGTCGTCTTCGACCTGCTGGACTGACGTCTGCGAGTACGACGGCGAGAGCAGCGGTCGATCCTGGAGCCAGTCTGGGAGGTCGTCTGAGATCGAGTGTGCGCGGGTCTTGACAGGTTCAGGCTCAGCAGTAGGAGTAGCAGTAGCAGTGGCGCTAGTGCTCTCGCGAGACGCTTGTGTGTGAGCATCGTTCACTGGCGAAGGTGTAGACGACGACGAGCTGCTCGCAACGTCCGAGTAGACAGGCGAGTCGACCGACAGGTCGATCTCGTGCACGTCCTCTTCTTCGTTCTCGCTCTCATCGCTGTCGTCCAAGCTCGCGTCTTCACCTGCTGCACTTGTCAGAGCAGTCACGACAGCTGCAGCAGCAACACCAGTTATCACGCGCTGCGGCTGCTTTGACTGCTGTTGACCAAAGTCAAAGCCAAGGTCGAGCGTCTTCTGCCGCACTGGCGACGACGACGTCGACGGGATCAGCTGCGGGAACGACGCTATCTTGCGAGGCGACGACGCAGGTGAGTCACCACTCACAGCAGTCTCGCGCTTGGCGTCATCGAGCGCCGAGCGAAACTACTTGCACACAGAGCAAGCAAGCAAGTGTGAGAGAGAGAGTCGATGAGCACACTCACACGTTCGCAACTCCTCTGTTTCGAGTCGCTAGATAGCGAGTCCATCGCGAAGAGCAGGAGCGCACCTGGTCGATCGTCGCTGAGACGTTCCGCGAGAACGAGTTGCGGCGCGAGACCGGCATCGAGCGGCTGCTCCCGCTCCGGTGCATGCTGCTCGGTGTTGTCGCGTCCATCACGTCAGGTCTTTGCGTGTGTGCTCGATCGCGCACTCCTTGCTCTTTGACTCTTTGCGTGAAACCGACCGCGACGGTCCTCTCATCGCTTCCTCACAGCTCACACTTCAGTCGCAGAGCTACGGTGCTAGCTGGACGACCAATAGCCACACACAATGGCGACTGCTGCAGCGTTCGAGAGCTTCCGTGAACTGCGCGAGCTGCTCCAGTTCAGCTACAACGCTGTCCTTGCCAAGGTGCGCTCTTATTGTCTCGAGCCGAGTGTGACTGCTGTATGTGTGGTTTGACGGACAGCTCACGTCTTGTTACCTACGCACAATGCAACACAGCTTTCCGTGCGCGAGATCGTCGCGCTGTCGTACGAAGCAGGTGGCGTGTTCCCGACGCTCTTGGGCTACGCAATCGGCGCGATCGGGACGTTTGGCTTTTGCGTCTTCTCGCAGAGCATCGCACTGCGCCTGGCGTCCGTGCTCCTTGCGCTGCTGTTCTACGTCCAGTGCCTCCGCGACGCAGACGACGTCGCCAATGTGCTGCTCCTGACGATTGCAGGACTCACGGGCGTCGGCTGTACGTTTGTCCAAGTGCTGTCGTGGAAACAAGCGTTCGCACACTTGGACGCGCGGCGCCAAGAGCGTGCAATGGCGAAGCAGCGCAAGAAGAACTGGAGCAAGGTCGTGAAAGAGGACTGACGGACTGACACAGTCGTGTCTATCGATACCGTCGTCGTAGTACTAGGACAAGCAAGACAGCTCGTCGTTTGAAGCAGTTCGTGCACACAATCGACATCACCGCCATACGATCCAATGACAACACACTAGCTCAGAACATCTGCTTGCTGCGCCATACACTACTGATGCCCAATGCTCACGAGGCAGTTGCGCTCGCGGTCGATGCAATGACGTAGCTCACGAGCACGAGCGAGCCGACGAGTGCAACGAGCACACGCAGCAACGACACGGTACTCATGGACTCGTTCGTGCGAGTGCTGCTGCAGCTTGGTTTAGCGTGAATATCTTGCACTGCACATGATCGCCGCTGTCGCGCGCGCGTGAGTGGGTGGCGTCCATTGCGCAAATGCGCGAGGAGCTTCTCGGACCGCGCTTTGTCAAAGTCGCCAGACGCCTGTGTAGGAGCGAGCAATGCAACGTGAGCGCTTGGATTGATTGATCGTTTAGTGGATCATCATACTACGAGCCAAGACACATACCTTGCGGTGCTGCAGCGCTGCAGAGAGACCGCGATCGCCTGCGTTCTTCGCCATGTTCGCGCGCCTCTGCTCTTGACCTCGCGAAGATCGCGATCATCGAGCAAAACGTCACAGTTGTACTGCGATGCGAGTATTTGTACCACCTGTAATGGAGGAGGCACAATTTTTGAACCTACAGTACATCTTCATTTTTGACACGCATCGAAGGACGCCACACGCTCATGGTCGCACGAGCCGAGCTCCTCATGCTCGTGCTGCTGCAAGCGGCAGCGACAGCTGCAGCATGGCGCGCATGGAAGCACGCCTATGAAGCAGCCCACAGTGAAAAACAGCGCCAGCTGCAAGTGAGTTACTCAGTCGTGCGTCTGTAGTGCTGGATGTGCGAGGCAGCACGACTGATGCAATGTGGTTGCGTGTGCTCCTACTAGACGCTCGAGCAAGAGCTCGAGAAGCGCGAGAAGATGCGGCTCGATGAGCGCAAAGGCCGCGTCGCTGCTGAAAAGGTACGTGCTCCATCGTTGCAAGCGTCATTCAAGTCCGACAGTGACAGCCAAGCTCACAGAACGCATTGACTGTTGTTGTCACGCTGCTGCTGCTGCTACTGCTCTCAGGAGCTCCGACGCGTGATGGACGAAAAGCTCGACACGAGCAAAGGTTACTTTGTGCAATCGATCGGCGGAGTTCGCTCGTGCTTCCAGACGTGTCTTGGGACACCGCGCCAGGGTCTGCTCGCACCGTCGACGCGCGGACGCATTGAGTTCCAGCGCAGCATTTCGCCCGACACGCTCATTGGACTGAGCGCGTTCAGCCACGTGTGGATCGTCTTCGTCTTCCACAAGAACACGAACGGCAAGAACTCGCGAGCGCACAGTGGTCTGCGCTCCGACAGCCATCGTCACACATTCCGAGTGCGTCGCGTTGTCCAGTAGTCGGTTGTCATGCAGGCATCAACGGATCGATCAGCTGACTGACTCGCTTCTGGCATCACACATGTACTACAGGCAAAGATCGCGCCGCCGCTGCTCAAAGAGCGCGTTGGCGTCTTCAGCACGCGGTCGCCGCATCGGCCGAATCCAATTGGCATCACACTTGCAAAGATCGAGCGCGTCGACATGAAGCGCCGCACTGTGCATCTCTCTGGCGTCGACCTCGTGGATGGCACGCCAGTGCTCGACATCAAGCCATACGTCCCAAGTACGTCCACACATCTGTCATGTGTGTGTGTGTAGGGAGCTGCTGCTGAGTCACAGCGCGAGCGGCATTAGACTGACTTGCGGTGCAATGCGTGAAGGCTACGACTGCCTTCCAGATGCACACGCTGCTGCGTGGGTGACACCAGACAACCAAGTGCGAACTGAGTGCGTCCTTGATTCTCAGATCCACTCAATAGCATCCACACGATCACACACAGACTGACTGACTGACTGCATGCTCATAAACTCTTGCTCTCTTGTAGAGTACATTGGCAAGAGCCGGCACTCATCGCGCATGTGCAAGCGCTCGCATCGACATCGAGCCACTTTCGCGACGTCCCAGACACATTCGTGCGTGCGATCGAAGAAGTGCTGCAAGTCGACGTGCGCAGCAAGGAGCAGACCAAGCGCTGGGCCGACTCGAGTGCTATGAGTTGCATCTGTATTGACAACGCACGCGTCGAGTACTCGGTCGAGCTCTCGGACGCGACGACGACCACACCGACGCGCATTGTCATTCAAATCGTCAGTGCCAATGAGTGACGTTGAAATTTGAAAATGTTGAAAAAGTAAAAGGCGGGAATTATTTTTAGACTTTTTGTTTTCGACTTGTAGACTTTAGACGACACCACTGAAGATGTTCAAGCAGGTACTAAAAGAGCTCACGAAGCGCGTGACGATGGCCACGAGTGTCGCGACGCCGCCCAACGTGCCGCAAGCGTACGTTCATGATTGTGTGTGTCTGCATACTGGCGGTAGCTGAGCAAATACAGCGATTGTGCGCGCAAACGACGGTGCGCTCATGGCTGGTTGCGTTGATGAAATGGGACCACACAGCGTCGAGAGCTCTCAGAAAGAGCTCTCGGGAATGGCGAGCGCGACAGGGACCAGCCACATCGGCTCACACAGCAAGCCACCGCTCAAAGAGCAGGAGCAGGAGCAGCAGCAAGCGCCTTCTACGCAGTGTGAAGAGCCAACGCAATCGAGTGAACAGCAGCACGAGGAGACGCCTGCGCCAGCAGCAAACCAAGCGACGCCTGAAGAGCAGGACCAATCGTCATCGCCAGTCGCAGACACAGTTGTGCCAGAGCCTGCGAGTACACTCTCTGCAGCATCAGACGTGATGGTACCTGCAGCGTCAGCCGCTACAGCGCCAAAGCTAAAGAAGAAAGCTGGCGGTGGCGGCAAGAAGAAGAAGATGAAGAAGAGCGCAGCACCACCACCACCAAACGCTCCGTGCATTGGACTCTACGTCGACGCACTGGTACGCATTGCAAATGTACCAATGGACGAGATGGGCAGCGTGACGTTGACAATGTGACTGCTGCTGCTGCACCTCGCAGGACACGAAGATGCTGTGGTCCGAGGCGCAGATCATCGACTGCAACATCGCGGAGAAGAAGATCAAAGTGCACTTCATCGGCTGGAAGTCGCGCTGGGACATCTGGACCGATCGCATGTCGGTCGCAGGTCACGGCACATTTGTCCGTACGTCACGCTTTCTCTCTGTCTGTACGAGCGTCTGTCGTTGTACCAGACGCTGGCGATTCACGTCCTATGTGCATCTGTATGAACGTCACAGCACTCGGCAAGAAAGGACTCGCGCAGACGCGGCGCTGGGACGGTCAGTCGAACCTCTTCTCGAACTCGAGCGAATCAGAGCAGCCGGAACAAGCGCCAAGTCCTGGCGACGTGCTCGTGCCGCTGGTGAAAGACGACGACGATGTGCCAGTGGTGGTCAAGACCGAGAAGAAGAAGCTGCTCCGCGTGACGACACTCGACCTCAGTGCGCCACCTGCCGCTGCTGCTTCAGTCTCAATCCCAACACCCACGCCACGAGCAACGACACCAGCAGCTGGTGCTGCTCGCAAAGCGCGTTCACCAAAGACACCAGCAGCAGCGCCAACTGAGCGAAGCAGCAGCAAACGCACAAGTGCTGCTGGACCAGTACCCAAGCGGTCGCCAACGATCAAGAGCGAGCGCACCAGTGCGGTCGCACCAGTCGCCAAAGCGACAGGGCCGCCTTCTACTAGATCTGGAAAGAAACGGAGCAAGCCTGTCGTGCCAGCAGCTGCCGTGTCAAGCACGAGTGCGACCAAACGATCGGCCACGACGACAGCAACAGCGACACCGCGTGCGCCAAAGCGTGCGCGCGAGACTACACTGGAGCTCCTGCCAGTCGACGGCGCTGCACCAGTCGACTTTGCCGCGACGCGACGCGCACATGTGACTGAAGACGAGCAGACTGCGCGATTCCTCCAGACGTGCGCTGGCGTGTGGCAGCGGCAGCTGAGCGTCATGGCAGCGCGCCACTCGTGACCAACCATTCAACTGTATCTGCTGCGCATAACTTAATCCCAAGCGACACCTGCTCACGCTCAGTCCACTTGATGCTCATCTCTTCCACGCAAAGCACCACATGGAGCCAATGGAGCAGCAAAGCAAAGGATAGGAAAGCGCACGGACGATGATGATGATCATACGGGCAATAGGATAAAACAGCACACGCGCGGGCAACAGACGCTTCGATCGCGTATGTGCGAGGACCGCTCTCTCTCTCTCTCTCTAAGCTCTTGTAGCTCTAGCGAACGCCTAGCACGTGACGACAGATGGGCTAGTGATGTACGTCTGTTGGCTGCGCGAGTCGCTAGGACGAGGAGTCGAGAAGCGTCAAGAAGCGTTGCGATGAACGACTTAGACCACGAGCGCAGCGACTGCGAGCGAGACAGCACAGAGCGCGCCCGCAACGTTCAGCGGCGTCGCGCTCGACGACGGCGCAGGCGTGACTGGCGCCTTGGTCGTCGGAGCACGCGTCGGCGAGGGCTCAATCACCGTCGAGTTGTCTTTCTTTGTCTTTGGGATCTCGATCGTCGTGTCGCTGTCCGAGCTCTTCGAGCCGGCGCGCGAGGACGAACCGGCCGTGAGCGGCGCGCGCGTCGTTGGCTTTGGCACAACGACACCAGCGTCTGCGCCGGAGCCAGTCGACGACTTGGCAGTCGGCTTCTTCGTGATTGCAACGTCTGCGTCGCCAGCGACCGAGCCGCCAGCGACCGAGCCGCCACCGACCTCGGTGCCGCAGTCCTTGGCTTTCGCCTTGAACAACACGCCGTAGTTCGTGTCGTCGTAGACGCAGTTCGGGGCGTTCTCGGCCATGTACGCGAGCCAGGTCTTGCACTCGGCGATCGGGCAGAGGCGCGACGTCGAGATCGTCGTGATGTCGGACTTGGCTTTCGTCGCGCACGCCTTGAACGGGTTCACATCCTGCTCGAGGAGCTTGTTCACGGCCTGGCGCTCGGACTGCGTGCAGTCCTTTGCGACAACGACCGTCGCGCTGTCGGCAGCGGACGGCGCGAGCGCAGCGACAATCGCAGCAAGAGCGATCACAGACGCGCTCTTCATGGTGATGATGTTACGGGGAGGAAGGAAGGTAGTCGACGGCGGAGAAGCGGCGGCGAATAGGCGAATCGTGGAGTGTGCGAGCCGTCGGCGCGAAGACACGATGTGGCGAATGAACAGAGCGGAAGAACCATTCAGACAGCGATATGTGTGTGTGTGTGTGGGAATCCAACTGGCTGTTGGGAGAGGCGACGTGCTGCGCGCAGCTGGTTTGCGTGCGGTACTGAGCAGGATCAGCACGTCAGCTCTCCCAGAGGCTTTCTTTGATTTGCGATGTGGGCCACATAAAGAGCCAGTTTGCCTGTGACAGCTATAATCCTCTCATTTGCGATGCTGTGCAGGTTGGCTAATTGACTCATCTGTATTGTTCGAACTCCTGCTTAACGCAATGCATCACGCTGCCAGATCACAAATTTTTACGTCGGAATTGATTGAAGACAGATGGTGTTGTACTGTGCGCGCAATTTCTACAGCGTCATTACCGATTATGTACGATGATCCGTACAAGTACGATCACGCATTGTTCCGCTCCGCTCAAGTGCGTCTGACCTTTCAGAAAAATCAAAACTTTAAAAAAATTCCAAAAAACCTTATAAAACCTCATTTTTAGAGATTTTCAAAAAAAAGAACATTTCGACCTCACTTTTTTCTCTATCAGGTTAAATAAGGGTCGGACATGTTCCTTGACCTCACTTTTTTCACTATTAGGCTACAAATAGGGGGGTGTCGCTTTTTTCATTTTCGCGACGTTTCTATACAAACTTCAAGATGTCGTGTCGTTTTACGCGCTTTCTTCACTATCAACAC
>JAASFL010000297.1:0-23744 GCA_023333735.1 Globisporangium takayamanum
AATTTCGGTGATCGGATTGTATCACCGCAATCGTCGCAGAACGCTCTATCGTTTTTGATATGTTTTTAGCTTCTACGAGCAAAATTGACGGTACAGCCAACAAAATAGTTTTTTCCAAGACTTTTGTCGCGCACTTTAGTTATAATGGATGAGAAAATCTCAAGATCTCGAGGAGTCGTGCTGACTTCTGACTTTTAAATCGCATATTCTGCCAGCTGGTTCGAGCACTCACACGTCGCATTATTTCGTGCATTCTTGTGATTGGTACAGTATTAAAGTTTAAATGAAGAAACATGCTGAGGCGCTGGCTATCTGCATGTTTCCGCCTTCTCACCCAGTTTGTTCACCCTTGAAAAACTCGCTCGAAAGAACTTCGTGCCAGTTGCGAATTGTCTTCCTCGAGATCACCTTGCACGATTTGAGCACAAGCAACATCACCACTAGCACTAGCACTAGCATGGCGTCTGCTCAACCACCTCTGCGCTACGTCGAAGAAGACTACGACAGCGCGAGCGTCGGGTACTGGCGCTTGCAGCAGCCGCAGTTCACAGACTCGGACGTCGAAGCCACTGCGTCCGACTCGGACAGCGACGACAACGACAGCGAGTACGAAATCCTCGCACCAAGCGACGCGAGCACGAGCAAGATCTTGGACGCCAGTTCGTTCTACGAATTGTTCATGCCGCCGCGCAGTGATTACGTCTCGGAAGCGCTGTTTACGACCTGCAGCAGTGCGCCAGTGCGCATGACGCCGATCATCTGCGCTGCGCTCGTGCGGCGCTTCACAACAGACGTGCGGTTCAACTGGGAGACCAAGACGCTCCAGTCGTTCTTGGAAGTCACAGTCTGGACGAGCGTGACGCTCGCAACGTTCTCGATGTACGACCACGACTGGCTCTTTGCGCTCCAAGTCGGGACGTTCGCAGGCGCATTGATGTCTGTCTGTGACGAAGTTGTCCTGCACTTTGTCCGCGGCTTGGCGCGCGTGATCCGGAACCAGCGCGGCGGGCGTGAGCTCTTGGAGCAATTGGGCTTTGACGTCCCAGCGAACGGCAAAGCGCCGACGGATGGCCACGAACTCGCACTGATCAAGACGCTCGTGTTTGGGTACTTGGGCGTCGTTGGTCTCCGGACACTTGCGACGAACCTGCACGACGTCACGTCGTTTGCACTGCTCGCTGCAGCTGCTGGCGCCGCGTTTGTTATCACTGCCGAGTTCTTCTGTCTCTGGCTCCCGACGCGCCGCATTGGACTCACGCTCCAGTCGCGCTTCACGCAGACAGCAGCGCACTGGCGCGACCATCCCGTGCGCTCCGCGATTGAGCTCACGAGCTGGGCTGCGACGACCCTGTGTTTGTATGCGCACTCGGCAGACTTTCGTGCGTCGCTCCAGCTCGGGACGCTCGTAGCTGTCGCAGTCTGTCTGAGCTCGGGACTCGACGACCTCCCGGACATTGTGAGCTCGGACGACACGAGCAGCTCACTGTTTTCGTTCTGGGAAGATCACGCGAGTGGCGATGCGTTCCTGCGACTCGCTGAAGTGATTGTGCGCGTGCAGGACGCAGTTGCAAAGCGCGTGCAATGGCGTCACTAGCTGAGCAACATCCATCCATTCTCTGTAGTTGTACATACACGTGCTTTTATCTTGCTGTGTCTGTGTCTGTTGGTGTTCACCTCCATCTCGTTCGCTTCCTTATGTCCATGTTCTTAAGACGCACATGCTCCAATGACAACCAGCATCACGACACCTACTGCTGAACTAGCCAAAGCACTAGCCATTCCATTGACATCGTACGCACACAGCGTCGTGGCGCTGACGTTGAGGCGAGTAGTGTCCTGCCATGTTGCTCAGCATTGCTTGATTAGCGAGTTGCCTTTGAAATAATCACTTGCGAAATGTATGGTCGATTTGTGTGATCGACGAAGGCGATCGAAGTCAGCAACGAGCAGCTCACATCCGAACACTTCACCACCAGAACGCACTCACTCGACGCCAACGACCACGACGATGCAGCAGCCGCAGACGCTCCGCTCTGCAGCACCACGCGCAGCGACTGCTGCATCGGCGCAGCTCGTGCGGTTCCTCGAAGCCGGCAATGGCCGCACAGTCGTGCTCACTGGCGCCGGCATCTCAACAGACTCGGGCATCCCAGACTACCGCGGCCCAAACGGCGTGTACATGCGCAACAAGGACTTCAAACCGCTGCAGTACCAGGAGTTTGTGCGTGCGCACACATACCGTCAGCGCTACTGGGCGCGGAGCTTCCTCGGCTGGCCCAAGATCCAGCACGCACAGCCAAACGCAGCGCACGATGCGATCACGCGCTTGCAGCACAGTGGCGTCGTGCGCGACGTCATGACGCAGAACGTCGACCGCTTGCACACAAAGAGCGGTGCGCGCGACGTGCTCGAGCTCCACGGCTGTCTCCACGAAGTCCAGTGCGTCGAGTGCCGCAGTGTGACAACGCGCACAGTGTTCCAAGACGCACTCGCAGCGCTCAATCCAGCAGTGGCGCAGTGGTCACAGGCGCATCCAGACCGTGAAGCTGGCGACGTCGCGTCGAGCGTAGCAAACCCAGACGGCGACGTCGACATCACGTGGGACTATGACGCGTTCGAGTACCCGTGCTGCGCCAACTGTGGCGGCATGATGAAGCCCAAGTACGTCCATCCATTCTCACCCTGTCTTGCTAGTGCTGCTGCTGCTGTTGGCTCTGTCCTCACTCTGTGTATGTACATGGCCACTAGAGTCGTGTTCTTTGGCGAGAACATGCCAGTCGCAGTCAAGAGCGAGTCGTTCGAGACCGTCGACGCTGCAGACGCGCTGCTCATTGTTGGCTCGTCGCTCCAAGTCTTTTCGGCCATGCGGCTGCTCAACCGCGCGCGCGAGCGAGGCGCGCCAGTCGCAGTTGTGAACCTCGGACCCACGCGCGGCGACGGTCTCTGTGACGTGCGGCTCGACACGCCATGTACAGAGCTGCTCACTGCAGTCGCAAGCGACCTCGGGTGCTAAGAGCAAGAGGACTCAATCGAAAGAAAGATAGAGACGACGTAGCACCAACTCATTATTTGCTCATTCTCTTCTCATTGCACGCACGACATGGACGACGACGGAGTAAGATGACGCACGACACTATCGAACGCACGGTCAGCTCCAGAGCGTCCGCGTCGGCAACGCGTTCGACGCGAGCACGGACTTGGGCAAACTCGCTGGCTTCACTGGCGTCGCAGGTGATGCAGCAGCAGCAGCGTCAGTCTCTTCGGCAACTGGCTCTGGCTTTGCAACACTGCTTGGCGCTGACACTGTTGCGCCATCACGGCCACTGATGCCAGCGTCGTACGCAAACGTCACCGACGCCGAGCGATCGAACGGTCGACGCTCCATGATCTGACTGCTGCCATGTGCGAGGATCGGCACAGCAGCAGCGGCTTCTTTGATCTGCGCGTCCGTGAACGTGCGCTTGTTCACAGTCGCGATCTTCGCGCCGAGCGTCGGTCCGTCGAACTCAGGGACGTTCTTCTGCACTGCGCGACCGAGTGCGTGGATGCACTTGACGACCAAGTCGACATTCTTGAGCTTAAACAAGTCGACGGTCTCAAACAGATCGAACTCTGCGACGCCAACGGTGCGGCACGCACGCAGGAACGCAGTGATGTTCTCCATTTGCTTGAACGGCATTGGCGACGTCTGGATGCGCGGGATGAGACCTGGGCGAATCGCGTTCATGAGGTGACAGAGGAGCACGCCGTCTTTCAAACTGTCGCCAAAGCTCGCGAGGAACTGCTCGTTCAGGACGCTCTCGATCCACTCCTGTGCTTCTTCCTCTGCGCTAGGACCTGACGGTGTCGTCACAGTCGACGTGAGCCCAGGGATCGACGACACAAGCGGCGTCGCTTCTGGCTCTGTGAGTGCGGCCTGCTCGACTGCGTTCGAGAGCTCGGCGACGTTCTCGCTGTTCTCTGGCTTTGGCGGCGTCTTACTCGCAGCATCGCCAAAGCGCTCAGCGACACTTAGTGCTGGCGTGTACACTGCAGTCGTTGACGGTTGGTCAAACAGGAGCTTCCCAGCACGCACTTGCGAGACAAACTCAACTTTCTCCGCCGA
Source organism: Globisporangium takayamanum (assembly GCA_023333735.1). Lineage (NCBI taxonomy): Eukaryota > Oomycota > Peronosporomycetes > Pythiales > Pythiaceae > Globisporangium > Globisporangium takayamanum. The sequence continues at coordinate 4,106 of JAASFL010000297.1, forward strand.
CGGCGGCGGTGGCGGTGGCGGCGCACGGTGGAAGCTCGTCTGCGCCTCTGCGCCAAACGTCACGCTATTCGCGCGCGTGACATCAAGGCGGCGCATTGTGCGGAAGCTTCCGAGGTTTGCGAGCACTGGCGCATTGCGCGCTTCGTTGAGCTTCTCTTCTGTGAACGTCCGCTCGTTCTTCACCGACTCCTTTACACCGAGCGTCGGACCATCAAAGTCTGGGTAGTTCTTCTGCACCGCGCGTCCGAGCGCGTGGAGGCACCGAACAACGTGACCTTTACATAGCGCCATTGCATCATTGAGTGAGAGAGTCAGTGAGCGATCGTAGAGGCGAGCTTTTGGCAGATAGATCAGCAGATAGTCAGACGCACCGAGGTCTTTGAGCTCAAAGAGATCGACAGTCTCGAACAGATCGAACTCGGACACACCGATCATGCGGCACGCGCGCAAGAACACCGAGACGTTCTCCATGAGCTTGAACGGCATCTTTGACTTGGTCTCCACGCGCTTCACGACGCCTGGGTGGATCTTGTTCACGACTGCACACAGGATGACGCCGTCACGCAAGCCTTCGCCAAACTCGTCGCCGATTGGCATGCCCGAGATCGCTTCGACCCACTCGCGCGCTTCGTCCTCCATCTCGTAGTCGTACTTTTCCGCTGCGCGACGAGCGAGCTCTGCGTCGAGACCGTAGCCGCCGCCGCGCGCTTGCACTGGCGGACGAGACATGCTTGTGTGTGAGTGGTGGCGCTGGCACACGTGTCGAGCGATGCACTAACTCACAGAGAGAGACCGAGGTGTGCGCAACGAGCGACGCGTTGTCGATTCGGAAATGATCGAGCTGTCTCGTATGGCATCGATGTCTACTGCCACCATCGTTCGATTCTGGTCGGTGACAAAGAGTGAATTTGTGTCACAAACAAAGAAGTCGGACCAACATGTGCTAGTCAGTTCAGATCCGGAGCACCAGCAGCACGCCCTCGACGCTGCGCACACACGCACGCTGTCTGGCGCATCGAGCAGCAAAACGCTGTCCGACCGAGTGCGCAAGTGCTCAACAACACTATATCGCACGAGCGAGTTCGTTTGGACGAGTAGAAGCGCCAATGCATGCAGCTATCCACATGTCGAGGCGACTCGTTGAAGTCGACGCCGAGCATGGCACATGGATACACTCACACTGTCTGTCTGTCTGTCTGGTGCAAGTGCTCGCGAACAGAGTCTCCTTTACACGTAGTGCTGCTGCTTTGAAAGCACATATCAGCCTTAAGCAGCAACATGTTGAACTCTTGCATCTCTCGTTGGCGCTACGTCTGCGCTTCCGCTTTCGAGCTCCAGTGCTTTTTGCATCAAGCATCGCCTCTGGAGCTGGAGTTGGCAACAGCACGCAGTTGAGCATAGCTCAACGATCCGAAGTGGTGTCGTTATGCTCGACTGCTGATGCGGACGTTGCACGAACTGGAGGCTTCGATGCATAAGATCGATCGACGCGATCACACTTGCGCTCAACAGCTTCAGGTGGTGTCTTCTGCTGCTTCAGCCACAAACACCAACCAGATGTTCTCCTCGCACATGAGGATCAGGACAGCATGAACATGCCAGGATGAAGAACGCCTCGAGGCATCTCTGATCGATGCTCAAGATGCAGTACAGTAGATCAGTGATTAATATGAATACGAAGCAGTACAGTAGACAACAGTTGCGGAAAAACCAGGTGGCAATTGTTTGCCAGACATACAAACATCAAGTCTAAATCATACACCAGAAGAATCCATTTAGCCCACCACTTGAGTTTTTCACTATCAAGAACTCAAATCAAGAGCAAGTGCCTGGGTTAATACTATCGGCAACGGACGAGCTAGCAAGCAAGCGGACGTGAGCACCTTCCGAGCGCAGCACTCCTCGACTACAGCGACAGCGACAGCGCCGATCTGCCTGCTTCTTAAAGGCGTCTACATCCACACACGCACACAAACGCTCATTGCATCTTTGACCTCAGCACGAGCGCCGCCGCCGTCGACCCCGAACAAACACAGTAGCAGCAGGAGCAGTCGTCCTCGCACTCGCACACACTCGCACATCTCTCTGTCTACATCATGTCAAAAGAAGGCTTCTTAATCTCGCACGAAGAGGACGCGCGGAGTGCGATCTACTACTGCGTCCTGGGCGAAGGCAAGTTCCAGTTCTACTCGAAGCGCCACAGCGGCGTGCTCGTGCGCGAAGTGATTCTGTCCAAGTCGAAGCTCAAGATCCGCGGCGTCCCGGACGAAGATGCGCGCGACTGCGCGTTCTCGTTCAGTGTCCACTTGCAGCGGTCGAAGATCAAAGACGGTCGGCAGTACGTCTACGGCAAGCCGCTCTTGCTGCTCTTGAGCGCGCCGACGTGGGGCGAGCGCAAAGCCTGGGGCAATGCGATCCACGCGTGGCAGCGCAACTACTGGGGCGAGCCGCAGCACCGCATCGCCGGCATGGCGAGCGACGAGCTCGAAGCGTTCTTCCTCGCACAGCAGCGCGCGCTCGAGTCTGCGCTCGAAGCCGCGTCGTTCTCGCCAACGTTCTCGACGAGCTCGAGTCTGTACTCGACGAGCAGCGGGACGTCGACAGAGTCACTCTCGCCACCACCGCCATCGCAAGGCACAACGACCTCGACTACAAGTGCAAAGAAGAAGAAGAAGCTCCCGACGCCACCGAGTGCGGCCGCCGTCTCGCGCGCACTCGTGAATCGCGCACAAGCCGTCAAGTCCATCGGCTCGCGCGTCGGCAAGAAGCTCCGTGCCAAGTCGTCTGGCGTCACGTTCTCGCTCCCGCCCATGGGGCTCAGCATTGGTTCGTCCGTGAGCATGCAGCAGCCACAGCAGTAGCGTCGACCTCTTAACTTATAGCAAAGCAAATGTCTCTCTCATTTTATAGCCAACGCCCTCTCCAACGACTCGTAAGGTCGCTAGACCGACATCGCCATCTTGATCGCACCGTGCGGCTTGTAGTCGATGATCTCCAAGTCGCTGAACGCAAAGCCGTCAATGTCGGTGGCATTTGCCTCAGTCGTCGCGATGCGCAAGCGCGGGAACGCACGCGGCGTGCGACCGAGTTGGATCGTCAGTGGCTCGACGTGGTCCGCGTAGATGTGTGCGTCGCCAATGACGTGGATGAAGTCACCAGCGCGCAAGCCGCAGACGTGCGCGATCAGACGCGTCAAGAGCGCGTAGCTCGCAATGTTGAACGGCACGCCGAGCCCCATGTCCGCTGACCGCTGGTACATCTGGCATGACAGCTCGCCGTTCGCGACGTAGAACTGGCAGAACATGTGGCACGGCGGCAGTGCCATGGCGCCCAAGTCCGCGGGGTTCCACGCGGACATGATGATGCGGCGGTCGTTCGGGTTCGTCCGGATCTTGTGGATCACGTCCGCGAGTTGGTCGACGCCCTGACCGCTGTAGTCTGCGTGCATGTCCGTGTACGTTGCGCCAAAGTGGCGCCACTGAAAGCCGTAGACTGGACCCAAGTCGCCCGTCTCGCGCGCCGAGAGCCCAATGCTGTCGAGGTACGCGCGCGAGCCATTGCCGTCCCAGATGTGGATGTCTTTGTCCTGGAGCGTCTTCGCACTCGTGTCGCCGCTGATGAACCAGAGCAGCTCTTCGGCCACGCCGCGCCAGAACACGCGCTTCGTCGTCAGGAGCGGGAAGACGTCGTCTCGGAGACTAAAACGCATCTGTAGAGGCAGAGAGAGCACCACATCCAAGCAGTACGGCAGAGTCGTCAGTCGTCTGCAGTAGACAGAGAGCCCACTCACAAGACGCTGAAGGACGTACCTGCGCGCCAAAGAGCGAGATCGTGCCCGTGCCCGTGCGGTCGCCCTTGCGCACGCCTTCGCGCATGATCTTGCGGATCAAGTCGAGGTACTGGAGCTCTTCGTGCGGCGCAGTCGCGTCTACAAGCGCATGCTCTGGTGCGCCAGTCGTAGTCGCACTGACGTCGCGACGGAGCTCGTGGAACGCAAATGAGATGCCGTTCTCAGTCATGACATCGGACGTCGAGACGCACGCAAAGCCGCGCTCAAAGACGTTCGATGGGAAGAACGCGTCGCACTCGAACGTGCCGTGGACAGTTGTGAGGTGCACCGTCGTGCACCCAGCGTAGTTGAGTGCTTCTTCGTACACTGCGCTGCCGCCAATGACAAAGACCTGGTCGATCGCATCGCCCTTGGCGTCAATGAGCGCAAGCGCATCCGTGAGACTCGATGCAATGCCGACGCTCTCTGGGACGCTGTGCATACTGCGGTAGTCGCTATTGCGCGTCAGGATGACGTTGAACCGGTGCGGCAGCGGCCGGAACTTGGGCGGGAGCGACTCCCACGTCTTGCGTCCCATGATGACAGCGTGCTGTGGTGGCGGACTGCTCGCGTCGCCAGCTTGCGGCGCGCGGACAGTGAGGTCTTTGAAGTGCTTCATGTCCGTCGGGAGACGCCAGGGGATCTGCTGGCGCATGCCGATACCCCAGTTCCGCTCCGCAGCAGCGACGACGAGGCTCACGTTGCGCGGCATCGCCCTCTTGCTCGTGAAGCTTGTGCGCTTTGTGCTTGCTTGTGTGAAGCTGCTTGTTGCAACTGCTGCAGGCGTTGAGCGGTTTAGATATAATAGAGGGAACTCGATCGTTGCTTGGCGCCAAAAATTGCCTCTTGAATGCGATCAGACAGAGTATATCAAATTCGAAAGGGATTGTCTTGGACATGAAGGACTGCAACGGAGCACCATGCCTTGCATGCCTTGCGCTGCATGAGCAGGCAACACCGCTGTAAGTGAGAGTGTAAGCCTTAAACACAAGCAAGTGGAGATACCCGCCACGTCATGGAATCGCTAGCGAGCGATCAGCGATGCATGCACTGACACTCTTTTTCTTCAATCGAAGGCGTGATTGATTGATCGATTGATCGATTGATCGAGTGGAAGCGCACGCATGGCCCTCAGGTACACGTATTACATGTCAAAAGGACAAGCACAACAGCGCGAGCACAAGGTACGTAGAGCAAAGAGTGTCGAGATGGCTGCTGCATCACACGTGCGCGTATGAGAATCGATTCTCGATTGGAACGGCTGTAACGTTTAGGTGATGATGATGACTCTCGCATGTGTGGGGATGGAAACTGGCATGTCCTAGTACCGAGTACTTGGACATGGCATGCATGCCTTGCTTCGCGAGCGCTTGGGGCAATTGAGGCGATCAGGATGTAGAGAACGCAAAGTCGTGTGGTCAACATGAACTCAAATGCGCTTATGTGATTGGTGCAAACAACAAGATCGCGCGACCTTTCGGCACCACGACTGGATCGTTAGGACGAAACTGCCATGAAACCAATCTGCTCGCGAGCACTTCACAAACGCGTTCTCACTTGATGACGACAGCAACAACGACGATAGGAGTAGTAGTAGCACTGCTATTGTATGTTGTGTATGTGTGCGTAGCTGCTATACAGAAGCAATCATCGTAGCAGAGCGAGACTACTGGTCCCCCCTCTTGATTGGATCGCAGCATCAGCGTTCTTCCGCCCTTTGCTGGCATACAATCTTGCTGTTCAGCTTTTTGGCGGTAAATTACGCTCGACTAGCGCCAGCGGTTTCGGATTGTGCAACTTCCGCGTTGGACTTTACAAGTCTTTTCTAGAAATTCAATCGAAACGGCTGCGATATCTTTCAGTCGCGTCTGAGTTGCAGCGGAAACATTTCCAATCTTCGTGTTCTTCGATATTTTTGTTTCACACACAGAAAAGCGTCCATGGATCTATCGCGCGTTGCTGCCAATCGCGACTTCTGTTGCGGCAGCTCAAGCGAGCGAGCGCTCATTCACGAGCAGTCGCTCTCACGAGACAGCACCAGCAGTAGCAGGCACCGCACGCCAGCAGCAATCGCGAGCTTGGCAAGAGGCGTCGCACAGACACAACACACACGTCGCTTCGTGCACTGCGATCCGAGCAAGCGCCCTCTTGCTGCGCTTGAGCAGGGGACAGAGATTTGAAAAAACGGCCACGCCCTCGCAGCTCACACTACTGCGTACGACTTGCTGCGCAACAGCAACAGCGACGCTCTTCAGCTTTCGCCTTGCTTCACGCGCGCGCGCATTGCGTTACGTCGGAGCGTTCCACACGTTGCGAACTGTGAAGCGTTTCTGATCATGAACCGCAAGCTCGAGATGCTCGAGCTCGACGACAGCGAAGTCATCATGGACAGCAGTACGCATAGCAACAGCAATAGCAATAGCAGCAATAGCAGCAATAGCATGGGCATGACCATGAACATGGCGCAGTTCAGCCACCACCACCACCACATTCAGCAGCCGCAGCAGTCGCCGTACCATCAGCAGCACCACCATCACCAACAGCAACAGCAGCTCCAATCGCCATTCCATCAGCAGCAGCAGCAGTCGTTCCACCACCACCACCACGAGATAGACCTCATCGACAGCACTGTCGTACACGCAGGACAGGACATGGTGAGTCCCCACAGCGGCGCGTACCTCCGGACACCGCACGCGTTCAGCAACGCCACGAGCGAGAGTCTCGGCGACGACCACGCGTACGACGACGCAGACGACGATGACGGCGACGACAGCAGCTCCAAGGGACTGCGCAAGAGCGACTCGAACAGCAAGCGGCCGTGGACACGCGAGGTACGACGCTCTAGCATCTCTGGGAAGTGACCAACACCCTATGTCCTAGCGACTGACGTATTCCACTCTCGCTCTCGCACTCTAGGAGAATGAAAAGCTCATGCAGCTCGTGAAGCAGTACGGCGCAAAGCGCTGGTCGCTCATTGCGATGCACCTCCCAGGTCGCGTGGGCAAGCAGTGCCGCGAGCGCTGGCACAACCACTTGAACCCGTCCGTGCGCAAGGACGCGTGGACCGCTGAGGAGGACTACGTGATCTTTGAGTGCCACAAGAACGTCGGGAACCAGTGGGCCGAGATCTCCAAGATGCTCCCAGGACGGTGCGTGTATGCGTCTGTCTCTGTCTCTCTAGTCTCTAGTCTCTAGGCTCTAGGCTATCGGCTTGTCCAACGCCACAAACTCACACGCACAACGTCTCAATGGTTCACCAACAGCACGGACAATGCGATCAAGAACCGGTACTACTCGACCATGCGGCGCATGCAGCGCCAGTCGCTCCGGAAGAAAGGGCCGATGCGCGAAGGCAAGAGCATTCGCGTTGCGACCGTCAGCTCGTCGCCATTGGCAGCAGCGTCGGCGCAGTCGCCACTCACGCCGCAGCAGACGCCACGGACGATGGCGCAAGGACCGCTCACGCCACAGACGCACTCGCCGCACCAGTCGACGTTCCAAAAGCTCTTCAGTGGCTCTCCCAGTGGCCGTGAGCGGGTACGCGCCACAGTGTTCTCTATGAGAGTGTGTACTGAGTCAAAAGGCACTGGCGACTTACAGGCTCCTCGTTTGCCTGACATGACTGGTCACTGGCGCTAGGACCCGAACATGTCGGCGTCCGAGTTTGATCATCGCACGACGCTGTCGCCGCCGTCGCGTCACCACTCGCTCGTGTATCCAATGACTGGAGGCAGCAGCGGCTACGCAGTCAACAGTGGCAACAGCATGGCGAGCGCTGGATCGGACGCACTCACCGCGTCGCCGCACAATTTTGCCCATAGCAACAGTGGCAATGAGCCATCAAGTGCGTTTGACTACAGCAGCATGGCGATGCAGCAGCAGAACGCATCGCAGCAGCAGCAGCGACTCCGTGCAGCGTCTGCTCCGCCTGCAATGCTCGGCATGACGCTCATGACATCGTACGGACAGCCGCAACAGTCGCCGTACTCGCCGCACGACGCTGCGTCCATGGGCTACGCGAGCCCGTACGCTTCCGACACGCGCAACTCATTCCACGGCTTGTCGCCTCAAGGTACGCTCGTGTCTATAGCTTGGACAGTAGACCCTGTTGTCTTCCTATGCGAGACTCATGCTCGCTCTTGTGGGCTGTAGGACCAACGCCGCAGCTCCAGCAGCAGCAGAACCAGTACCGCTTGAGCAGTGGCGACGCGCCGATCAACCTCTCGCACAAGCGCGTCGTGGATGAGCTGCAGTGGAAGACTGAGAGTCCTGTGTCTGTGACTGCGCGCATCTTTCGTCCGGCGCCAGCGCAGCAACAGCCGCAGCAGTCGCAGTTGCAGCACATGAGCGCGTCTGGTGGAATGGTCGAGTCGCTGATAGGATCGAGTGTGTCGTCGTCGTCGCCGATGGCTGCGAACATGTCGAGTCCGATGATGCTGATGCAGAGCAACAGCAGTGGCAATGCAGACGACGCGTTCAAGTCGAGTCCGTCGCTATATCGGCCAGCGCCAAGTGCGAGCTTGAGCCACTTTGGTGGGAGCATGGACCAGGTCTGGCCCGACGAGTGTCTGTGAGTCGAGTCGGAGCGTCGTGTACAATGGAGAGAGAGCGGCTGCACGAGCGAGCGATAGCAGAAAGAGAGAGAGAGAGTTAGACGTACGTAGCACTACAGGATAAGACAGAGAGAAGAGAATACACACTGGACGATCTGGTCATGAGGTCATGAGGTCATGAGCGAGAGAGAGAGTGTGGGCTGGGGACAGGATTGCCAGAAAATGTGAGAGTGATGGTCCTAAAGTGACCCTTTTTTGATTGGCAAGGTCACTGACTTCCCGCCATCTGAGCTGCTCGTTGTTGACGTCACGTGACGCTCACTCGCCGTTTGAGCGCTTGCCACGCACTGCTCAAACACACACATCCACGAAGACGACGATAGCACTCACCGCTGCTACTGCTGCTGCTACGATGTCTGCCATCGCGTCACCAGACGCGCAACCGCTCCAAGCGCCTGCGCGATGCACCAACTTTCCGCCGCTCACAGCAGCTGCTCTGGTCTGTCGGACACGCGACGGACTTGAGGCGCTCGCTCCAGTCATCAACGCCTTCTTGGACCGCACAGCGCACTGGACGATCGAGCGCGCGACTGCATACGGCGACGCACGACTGCTGCAGCGCCAGGTCACGTCCACGTGCTCGAGTGGCTCAAGCACGAAGCGTCAGAGTACCACGACACCATGTTTGTGGGAGCGATCGAGCATGCTGTGTCTAGTGGCCAGCTTGCGGCACTCGAGTGGCTCCACGCTGAAGAAGAAGCTCGGTCAAGTGTGCACACTCGGCCACTGGCCGATTCGGTGCTCGAGATGGCGATCAGCCACGGCCACGTGCCGATCGTCCAGTTCCTACATGAGCACGGCTACAAGTCGACGTATGGTCCGTCGGCTAACTTTACGATGCAAGTGCCAGTCGATGTGCCATTTGTACAGTGGCTCGCTGCGAACGGTTACGCGAGCTTCTGCAAGTATGCGCCCGCTCTCGCAGCCGGCGCTGGCGACACTGACGTCGTGCAGTGGCTCAAGAGCTCTCGGAGTTCACATCGGCAGCGCCGCGAAGCTCGCGGCTGCGAGTGGACACGGCGAGATCCTCGAGCTCTTGTACGACAAGTGCTCAGTCGATCTCTATGGCGAAGTGCTCGCAAGCGCCGCTGACAGTGGCCACTCTGCTCTCGCGCAGTGGATCGTGGAGAACATGCGTCCACGAGCGTATCCGCACACGTTACCGTACATGGAGAACGACCCTGTCGAAGCTGCTGCTGCGAGTGGCCATCTTGAGCTCGCAGCGTGGATCCACGCGCACCGAGCGGACCCAGAGTTTGCAATGTACGACTTGGAACCAGTTGCAGCGAGCGGTAACCTCTCCAGCGTGCAGTGGGTCGCTGCGCACATGACCGAGCCCCGCGGCGCTATCTCAGCTGTGCGCGTCGCGATTGAAGGCGGCTACTTGGACATTCTCCAGTGGCTCTACGAGCGCAACGGCCCCGTGAGCACTCGCGTCGCGTGGTACGCAATGGACGTCGCAGCAGGGCATGGACGCCTACACATCCTCCAGTGGCTGCACGACACAGGGAGCACTCGCTGCACGAACCAAGCAATGGACTTGGCTGCTGCGAATGGCCGCCTCGACGTTGTCCAGTGGCTCCATGCGCATCGCACGGAAGGCTGCGCGACGGAAGCAATGAGGAGGGCTGCTGCGAACGGGCACTTTGAGATCCTGCTGTTTCTGCACACGCACCGAAGCGAAGGCTGTAGCGCGAGCGCAGTGAGCGACGCTCCATCGCGACGAGATGGACATTTTCTGGTGGCTCTGCGACCACTTCCCGGATGTCCTGTCATCCGACGACATGGCGTCGTTCCTGGAATGGAACGCGTCGTACATCGCCCAGCTGTGCCGAGGCGAGTTGGTGTGGTGATGCATGGCGAGTTGGTGTGGTGATGCATGCGCATTCTTCGCACATTGCGCGTGTCGAGGTCCACCGTGTCGACGACAAGGCGGCGATGTCGCATGCAGCGCACGCCAGCCATTCACTCGCTCAAGTTGCTCAAGTGTCTGTGCGCGTGGCGGCTGGGGACGCGTTGCGCGCGCGTTCCTGCTTCGTCCGCCCTCGCCTGACACATTCACACACTCGTCTCGGACGTGTCGAGTGTCGAGCGCCATCGGATCGAATCGAGGTGGTCAAGAGCGAGGGCTACCCATTATTACACCAGTTTTTTGGCGAGGCACCTGGAGTCGACCGTGTGGGAATTGTCCTCTTTATTTGTGTTGGCGATTCGCACGACAAAGCATCTCGCCTTGTCACACGCAAAAGCACAATCAATTACGGCGCATACAAACTTCAAGACGTCGTGGTTTCGAACATGGGAATTTGATCGTAGTATTTGTATACCACAGTCGCATCCTTACCCTCGAACGAGCCAGAAACGAGGAACGAAGAACATCGAGTGACGGCATTTCAGTATTACGCGCAAACGCCCACAAGAAGAGAGCGTCGAGTGAGTGAGTGAGTGAGTTGAGCAAGCATGGGCGCGCCGTGGGTCGTCCATGAGGGCTACGTGCTCGTGCGGCCACCACCACAGCAACAACAACAACGACACCAACCGCCGCCAGGCAGCAGTCCAACGCGCACAGGCGCAGCGCTCCATGCGCTCGTGCCGAATGGACTCCACACACAAAAGACGAAGCTCATGGAGCGCTACGTCGTGATCTACATGAACCGCAAGCTCGAGTTCTACGAAGCCGCTACAGCCACGCCAGCATCCGCAGCAGAGAACGACGCGAGTGGGACGATCGATCGCCGCCGAGTCGGCGACGCGCTGTACGTGAGCGCATTCGCAGGCTGGGACGGCGACGGACTCCTCAAAGTCGGCGAGTCGTACGGTCTCGAGCTCAAAGTCGACCGCAAGCCGCACGCAAGTGGCCGGAACACCACGTCGCTCTACATCGCAGCGTTCAACCGCGTCGACTTGGAAAAGTGGTGCCGCGCACTCGTCGCTGTGCTCGATCCACAGAGCGCAGCAGGCGAAGACGTCCGGCGGGAGCACCGGCGCGAGCGCAAAGAGGCGAAGCGTCTCGAGCTCGAGCGCGAAGAGAAGATCCGCAAGTGGCGCGAGCTCAAGCTCAAGCAGATCGAAGACGAGCGCGAGCGCATGCTTGCGCGCGAAGAAGAGATCAGCAACATGACGCCGCTCGAGCGCGTCGATGGGCTCGGGTCACTTGATGACGACACGGCGCGACTGCTCGAGAAGCGCAAGCTCCGGCTCCAGAAGCGCCATGCGCCGACAACAGGGCGTGTCACAAAGACTGCGTACCGCAAGCGCATTGAAGACGGCGCTGGCGGGAAGCTCGAGAACGTCCAGCCGCTGCAGCCAAAGGTCGTCGAGACAAAAGCTCGTGTTCGCGTCGAGCTCCCACTTCCTGGCCAGTGTACGTTCGTTATACGTTGTGTGGTTGGTTTTTATACGTTGGAGTTTATATGCTGAAGCTAACGTATACAAATGATCTGCTTGACAACTTTGTAGTCATTGAAGCAGCAGGCGTGAGCAGTACGCATCGCATCGGTTTGCCGCATTCGAGTGACCGCGCGCGCGTCGGGTCCCTGTCATCGAGCAGCGGGTCGTCGTCGCACGAGCATCCATCCGACACGTCGTCGTCGGTGTCGTCGAACTCGAACAGCCACTCGAGCGCAGGGCACGTGCCGCCACCGCCACCACCGCCGCCACATGCGCTCATGATGATGATGACACAATCGCGCGAGACATCGTTGCGTGCGAGCTTTGTGCCGCCGCCACCACCGCCACGTTCTGGCTCGGGCTTTGTCGATCTCCATCGTCACGACACTACGAACCGAGCGTCTCGCACTGGCAGTGTACGCGGCTCGCTTTACGACACTTCCGACGATTTCGACAATTTCGATAGTACAGCAGACCGCCGCAGCGACGTCACGCGCGCATCGTTCTCACAGAGTCGGCGACGGCTCTCGGGCGTCGAGCGCGAGAAGATGGGGATCCAAGACAGTCTCGCAGCGATCTTGAGCGGACGTCCTAGTGCACGACGTGACTCGATCGACTCGACCACGAGTGGCTTCTCCGTCGCCAAGGCGTCGAAAAAGACGAAATCGACACTGTCGACTGAGCCGCCGATGGCAAACGCGTTTGCTGCGAGTCTCGCTGCGATCCGGCGCAATCGCGCAGACACAATGGACGACACGAGCGCTGGGAGCACGGACAGTCAACCCGTGCCGACGAGTACGACTGTCCGCAGTCGCACGCGCAAGTCGCAGCTGAGTGCAGAAGCAAAGGAGCTGCTGCAGAAAGCGATCGGCGACCGCGCGTCTGACGCTCGGACATCAACAACAGCAACGACCGCTTCAAAGACCACAGGCGGCCGCAAAGGACTCTTTGACGACAGCAGCAGCGACGATGACGACAGCAGTGGAGGTCTCTTTGCGACAACTGGCAAAGCCCGTCGCACGTCGAATGGCACAAAGCAGCAGCGCAATGGAACGATGAACGGCAAGCAGCCCGACCGCCGTAGCTCAACGACACCGACGAGTTCGCGCGGCAGCAGCGTCGATCCGCACCGACCGACGAACCGAGGCTTTGACGACCACGACGACAGTGATAGTGACGTCACAGACGCGTCACGGTCGGAGAACGGTGCGTCTACGAGTCCTAGGACTACTGCTGCTGCTGCTGTCACTGGCTCATCGTCTTCGTACTCGCTCACGTGCCTCTCGCTCTCTCTGTCTCTAGGCACGAATCTGTTTGCCACGAAGCCGCAGACTGCGAGTCCGCTCAGCACTGCGTCGTTCAACTCCACGACGTCGTCAGTCCCAACTGTCTCGGTCGCGTACGTCACGTCCGTTGTGCAGACGGAAGGGAAGAAACCCGCAGGCTTTTACACATTCGCACTCCGCGTCGCTGGTGCGCGCGACCACAGCGTCACGCTCTCGTACAGCGAGCTCGAAGCGATTCACTTGCGTCTCTCGGGCGAGTGGTCCACGACACGAGCGACAGACGCGATGCCCAAGTTCCCACCGAAGCACCGCTTGCGCAACAACACCAAGCCCGAGAACATGCACAAGCGCGCCCTCGAGCTCCTCGCGTACTTGCAGCAGCTCGTCGCATTGCCGCACATGGTCACGCACCCGCGATTTGTGTTTGAGTTTCGCATCGACGACGCGTTTGCCAAGTGCTTGCGTGGCGAGAGCGCTGCTAGTGGTGCTAGTGACGTCTCTGGCCATGCGCACGTGCTCGTGAGTCCTGTGCAGACGACTGCTGCAAACGGGACGAGTCCGACGCCGCGTCGCCGCACGAGCAATGGGAAGCCGGCAGTCAAGCAGTCGCTCTTTGACGTCGCGAGCGAGAACTCGGACGACGACAGCGACTCGGACGCTTCCGTCGTTCCACCGAGTCGCGTCCAGCCGCGGCGGTCGGATGTGACTGCCGGAGGACGCCGGGATGACGATGACGCACCACGTGCTTCGCGAACGATGAAAGCGTCGAAGCGCGCAGACAAGAAAGCGAGCGAACCAGTCGCAACGTCGCGCCGACGACCGAGTTCTGCTGCGAGTCGCGCACCGACCGAGTCGTCCTCCGTCCCAGTGCCAGTGCCAGTGCCTACTTCTAGCAATGGACCGAGCATCACAGGGCTCCCGCCGCGACCGAATCTGTTTGCCAATGGTCGCGGCGACCTCCTCGCTGCGATTCGCCAAGGCGCAGCGCTCAAGAAGGTCGAGACGTCCGACTCAACTGCGACGACGAGTGTATCCGGTAGCACAGCGCGACCAACTGCTGCTGCTGCTGCACCGACGCTTGCGCCAGTGGGGTCGATCGCCGATGCGATCACGAACGCCATGGCGTCGCGACGGATCCACGTCGAGTACGAAGACGCGCACTCGGACGACGACGCCGACTCGGACGATGACTGGGACTAGTGGCGATTGGTACGAACGAATGAGTGAGCGAGCGAATGGTATGTAGCTCTCAAGTGGAAGGAGCCATGCGTCTTCAGTGCGTCCTCACGTCAAGTAGGTACATCCCACAAGCAGTCAAGCAGTCAGGCAGTCGCTACTACGAAGTGGAATGGAGACACGTCTCGGTATTTAGCACACGAGTCTACGACGTCCTTTGTCTTGGGTCGTGTCTGGGAGCCTATAGCTCGTAGTGTCTCGTCGAGTCTACTGCTCGGTCTCGTCGTTCGCTTCAGTAGCGACCGCGACGACGTCACTCGCGTCAAACTTGCCAGGCTCTGACGTCTTTGCATGCAATGGTCGCGTTTGGTAGAAGCAAGTGCCACGTGCGTCAGAAGCAATCGAATGATGGATCAAAGGACGGAAGGTGACGAGACGACGCACCTCTTCCATGACGCTGATGGCGACGCCAATGAGCGAAAAGCCGAGCGCCATGCCGATGCCAAAGAGAAAGTTCTGCCACACGTCACACAGTCAGGTACATATCTTCATGAGCAGAGACCAACATGCCATCGCACGAGCAAACGATGATGCAGACGCACGCTTTTCAAGATCTGGCCAAACGTCACAGGCTCCTGTGGCTGCTCGGGTTGCAAGAATGGCGACGGCGGCTGCGCTTGCGGCGCCTCTGTGAGCGCATGCTGCTGCTGCTCAACTTCGCTTTTGGGCTCGACGCGGCGGCGCGCTTCGCTTTTCTTCACTTTGATCGCGCGCGGACGCTTGATTGTCGGCTCGGACGCGAACGTGCGCTGCTGCAATGGCTGCGCGCGACTCGCAGTGCGACCTGACGTCGCGCAGATGCTGCGGTGGATCGCTTGACGCGTTGTCGCGCGGATCGAACGCACGCGCGTGACGAGCATGTTGATGAAGATGTCGTTGCGCTTCGAGAGCTTTTGGTTTCTTGTTGCTTCGAGTCAAGATAAACGAGCGTAAAAACTGAGCAAATCGGGTAGTACATAATAAAGAGGTATATATACGTGACCTGTGGTACTCGCTAGTGAGCTGCTCGACTGAATGAACACGCCGAGCTTGCTGCTGCTCGTGACGCCTGCATGACGCGCTCGCTCTAGAGCAGCAACGCAGATGCAACGAGACCACGTGTAGACGCTTGTACATGCACAGTGTCCATAGAATGCAAGACAAAGCAGCAGCTCAAACACGGAAGTGCTTGCGTCGCATCGCACACACGATGACTGCAATGATCAGTGTGCGCCTGTAGCTCTCTCTCTCGCTCTCACTCGCTCTCTTACTCTGGGAGCATTGCAAGCTGCTCGCCTTCGAGCATCGGCTTGATCGACGTCGTAAAGTACGGCGACACGCCTGTCTTGCTCGTTGCAACGCCGAGCATGGCTTCGTAGATGTTCCCGTCTGCGCGGCCGATGCTCGAGTTGAGCATGACGTCGCGCAAGTTGAACGCATCGACCAGTGCGACAGCGTCAGTGCGCACGCGACTGCACGCAGCGACGACCTGCTCGTGCACGAGCTCGCACTGCACAGGCGTCATGTACTGCGCTTTGAGGAAGAACGCCGCGCTGCGGTCAAACTCTTCGAGCACGTAGAGCAAACAGAGCGTCTCGAGCGGCGCGACGAGCGCCATTGCCGCTGCTGTCTGCTGCTGCTGCTTGAGCTCGTCGACTTGCATGATGAACCGCACTGCGACGTTGTAGAACACGTGCACGCGCGCGACTTCAAGCAAGTCGACGTGGCACGCGTTCCACGCCGCCTGGGCGTTCCCAAGCGCCGCAGTCGCCGCTGCGAGCTTCTTCGCAACAGCGAGGACCTGCGTGCCTGCAAAGACGTCGAGCGCATCGAGCAAGTGCGCAGACGTTGCAAGGTCTGCGGGCGAGTTCACGCGCCAGTGCGGCTGCGTCTGCTTGCGCGCGACTTTGCTCAAGTACTCGACCGAGCCCGCGAGCGTCTGGCCACTTGTGAGCGCTTCGACCGACCGCATGAGATAGTTCGCGGTCTGGAGCGCCATGACCGTGTTGTCGCCTTCGAACGTCACCATGACCGAGAAGTCCGACAGCAGACTCGCGAGGCCGTTGTACGCGCTGTAGCCACTGCCGCCGCAGCACTGGCGGCACATTTCGATGCCAGCGAGTGTGTCCCACGTCCCAAACGCTTTGAGACCAGCCATTGTGCCGTGGATGTCGGCCAAGAGGTCGTTCGTGAGGTCGTCGCCGTGGCTCTCAAACTTGGCGATCAACGCGTCGATGTAGCTCGCTTGGAAGTGGTACGCGTACGCCTTTGCGAGCAGCGGCATGAGGCGATACTGGTGACTCTGGTAATCTAAGAGCGCGGCTTCAGCGTGCGTGTCGTCGTCGTTAGTCGGACCGCTCGACGGACGCACGTGCACGCCCTGGCGCCGCGTCGCGCAGTACCGCACTGCGATCGTCAGCGCTTTCTTGAGCATCCCAGTCGAGAGCGTCACGAGCTTCCCGCGCGTGCCAATGAGCGCAGCGTACGCCATCTGCGGCTTGTGCGTCTGGACAAATGCGCCGTCGCGCGTCACAGATGCAAAGCGCCGGAGCATGTGGAACCGCGGCACGCGCACGTGGTCAAACTGGATCCAGCCATTGTCGACACCGTGGAGCCCCATCTTGCCACCGCAGTCGCCGATGCGAATGCCTGGCAGTGGCGCATGCGTCTGCGGATCACGCAGCGGCACTAAGAAGCTTTGCACGCCTTTGCTCTCGCCGTCAATGAGCAATTGCGCAAAGCACATTGTGTGCGTCGCCGTCTCGCCAGCCGCACTGCATCAGTTGGAGCCACACACACGATGGTCAATGGGTTGACTCGAAACCCTAGACCCTAGAATACAGACCTAGACCCTAGACCCTAGACCCCACTCACGCGCTGCATGAACACGTACCCGATCCACCACTTCGTCGCCGTGTCCGTCGGTGTGTGGATCACAAACTCGTCGGTCGCGCGGTCAAACGTCGCCGTTGTCTCAAGTCCGCGCGTGTAGCTCCCGTGCCCGAGCTCGGTCATTGCGAATGACCCAAACATCTCGAGCGTGAATGCCGACGAGAGCCACTCGTCCTGCTGTTCCGTGTCGCCTTGCGACATGATCGCACCGATGAACAAGCCAAAGTGCACGCCATTGCGGACCCAGAGACCAAGGTCGTAGATTCCAGCGAGCTCGGCCAAGATGTCGCGCTTCTCCGGTTTGGAGCAGTACTGCATGAAGAGCTGGTACAGACGCCGCACTTTGCTCAGCGTCTGCTCACGGTGCTGTGCGAGCGTGAGGTCGTAGCTCCCAGGCGTTGCACCGAGCTCTGGGGCGGCCTCAAAGTACCCCATGATGTCTTCGCGGTACTGCGTCCGCTTCGCGCCGCCGTCGAGAAAGTGCGTCATCTCACGCACTGGGAACGACGCGCGTGCGCGCTCGCGTGCGAGCTCTGCCATCACAGCAGCTTTCGTCGAGACTGCGAGCGGCGTGGCAGTAAGCTGCCGCGTGAGCGCATCGATGCGGCGCGCCGCCGACGACGACGACGAGCCAGGCGCTGCAACTGGCGGCTCCGACATCGTGATGGTGGCGTGTGGCGAGTGTGCGTGCGAGCAGTGACAGTCAGCGCAGTCGTCGGCGAATCGCTGAATGCTGGTGTCCGAGTGCCTGCGCGCGGCTCTTGTCGAGCAGTCAGTGACGTATCGACCAGTCTGTGTGGATGTCACGGCTTGAACAGTCGTCATTCGCTTTGTTCGCCGGTCGACTGAGAAGGAAACATCTTGAGTAAAGTATGCATTCACTTCAAGCCGCAACCATGACAAGACGGTGTCAATGGACACCTCGCTTTCTTCACTATGTAGTTTAGATTAGAGGCATACAATTTGCAAGTGCATTGCAAGTCCCACTTGACAGTCGAGACTTCAACGAGCACCTGACTTGACCTGACATCCACCGAGAGACGTGAGCCTGAGCTGAGACCTCTTGAGACCCTCAGCTGCTCGACTTGGACGCATCCATGCAAATGCAGCGAGTGGTCACCACGCGTGCTTCCTGCGCCTCTCGTCGAAGGTATTGACGTCAACCCGAGGTTTCCCGGCGCCAGCAACGAGGAGCTCCTCCGTGCACTCGGCGCTGTCCTCAACCTCGCTATCAGCGTCGTCGTCGTCGTCGCTGGTGCTCTCGCTGAGCTCAAGTCGCTGCATGTACACGACAATGTGCTGCTTGCTCGTGCCAACAAGCTCTCCGTCGTTTGTCGGGATTGCTCGCGATGGCGTTTGCACTGGTGGCGACGTGCGATGTCGTGGCGGCTGGTGGCGGAGCTGCGCAGCCGACTGACTCGACTGCAGCAGCACGCTCGTTGTGAGCGGGACGGGGTTATAGCCGCAACTCTCGAGATGCCGCACGCTAATCGTTGTCCCAGAGACGACTGCGCTTGGAGCCTGACAGTGCTTGTCTGTTTGCAGCACTGGCTTTGCAGACTGCGGTCGCGGACGTCGAGGTGGTGCATTGCCAGCGCCAGCACTCGCCACTGCGGGCTCTAGAGCTCGCTCGCGTGCAGAGTGCAGCGGCTTGCGCGTGCGATGGCGCTCATCAGCGTCGCCACGTTCACGCTCGCGCGCCTGCTGCTGCTGACTCGCATTTGGACTCGTTGCTGGCTTGCCGTTCTGGTGGAGGTTGCGCTGACGCGCTGCGCGGTCCTGTGGACGGATCAAGCGAATGCGCGCAAACTCCTCGGTCTTCTTGAGCTTGCTCAATCGGAGGAGCTGTGGATTCACAGTACGCTTGTGTGTGAACAGCATCTGTTGCTGTTGTTGCTGCTCGTGCTGCCGCTTGCACTCGATTCGTTCGTTTGCAAGTCGATCTGTGTGAAGCTGACTGCCGCCTGCATCAAGTTCACATATGCATGCGCACGCAGCACCATGTGAGTCCTGTTACTGAGTACTTTCACACACGAGCAGAGCTCTTGAACACATACCGATCGACGACGCTGAGGCGTGCGCTCTGCTCTTCGTCGTTTGCTGTTGCTTTGCTCGCGTTGCGCTTGTAGCAACATGGCTCTTGTTCGCAGCCATATGTACCGAGAACACCTTGAGTCGTTTGCACAGCTGCCTTGTCACTTGTCTGCTAGTTTGTGTTGCTGCTGCACCAAGCACTTGAAATAGCACCTTCACGATCGCTTTGGTAGATGCATTCGAGCGCAGAGTCCGGTGTCGGACGGCAGTACGCAACACATGCAGCGAGCGTCGTCGTTGCGACCATACTCTGGGTTCGTTGCTGGACGACTCACTCACTCACTCACGCACTTGCTTCGACTAATGATCGGCCGCAGTCG
>JAASFL010000298.1:0-23743 GCA_023333735.1 Globisporangium takayamanum
ATGATAAAGAGCACAGAGTTGGCGAGAGTGAGTGAGTACGTGCGATTGTCCAAGACAAGTCACAGTAGCAAGGTGCATGGACGTACTAGACGACGGCTCCGAGTACATTTGGCTCTGCGTCTGCGTCTCAACGTCGTCGTCACACACTACGACGTGCCACATAGCTCGCAGCAGCGAGCAATCACTGTTCAACCTTGTCGTTGCGTCATGGTGTCCTCGCACTGAGTTGCTCTGCGACCCAAGTTGAAGTGCGATGCAAGAGTGTGCACACTGACTTGAGTAAAGTATCCTTGATTGGTGGTCCTCGTTTCAACGAATATAATGTGGCTACCACAACTTCTGCTACTAAAATAGTGTGGCGCACGTTATAGTTGGTGGTTTAGGCATCAAAATAGCGTGGACGAGGTAAATTCAGTAGTGTCACGGTGATGGGCAAACGTGAACTGGCTGTCGGGTCGAGAGAGCATGCAGCGAGGTCAAGATGGCATCGCGCGAGGTCCTGGCTCCTGGCTCGTGCTGGCCAGCGTCCTGGCTCGGAGCTCTTGCTTGTGTGTGTGTGCACACAAGAGCTCTACGATTGCGCTGCTCCTATCTGCGTTGTTACTGCCACTGCCTGCTCGCAGGGCTATAGAGTACTCACGCTCTCATGCGTGTCAAGCTGAGTCGCATTACTCATTTCGATCGCGGATCTATTCGAGAGTGTAAGCGTCAATAGCCGCACAAATCGCGACTCTATCTGCGTTTTGTCCACTTTCTGCACACATAAGCGAGAGCAAACAGTGCACTCGAGAGCAGACAGACCAACAGACCGCGCGACGCGCGACCGAGGCATCAGGCAAGACGCCGCGCCGCACGCACTCGAGACACACGAGCGCCGCTGCAGCAGGAAGGCACTGCAGCCGCCACTCGCACTCGCACGAGGAGCGCGAGTCCATTCACTACATCTACAGCCTACCTTGCAACCTGCGCTGCAGCGATGGACCCTGACTTCCTCCACGCGATCAATGGCGACTGGGACGCGCTCTTGAGCGCAATGCGTGAGTCGCGCTCGCTCGTGCACCGCACCGACACGAGCGGCATGTCGATCCTGCACTGGGTCTGTCTCCACCAAGACATCCCGACCGACGTCGTCGTCAAAGTCGTGTTTGCAAACCCGCACGCAGTGCACTTGCGCAACGACGCCGGACACCTGCCAATCGACCTCGCGCTCCAAGCCGAGTGCGGTGAGCGCATCCTCGAAGTCCTCCGCGCTGCTGCATCATCGAGTAGTCATCGCGAGCACATGCACGAGCAACCAGAGCTCCCGAGCGAGTTCAGCAACTTTCATAGCGGAAGCGACGGCTACGAGCACGGCCACCAGCAGCAGCCTCATCAGCACCAGCAGCAGCAGCGCAATGTTCCACACCAGCACCAGCAGCAGCGCCAACCTCACCACCACCACCACCACCAGCAGGTACCGCCACCACCGCCACCCACAAGCCACTACTACGAGTCGCCACTGCACGAGCAGCAGCGCCGGACAAACAACTACAGTGCGTATGGCGACGAGCCGCAGTACCAGCAGCTCATCATGTATGGACTCCACCAGCAGCAGCCGCAGCCGCAGCCGCATGAGCGCAGTCGCAGCGACAGCTACCGTGGTGGTGGCATGTACCCTGAAGACGACGACAACGATAGCGACAACGGCCAGGACGATGGTCGGTACGCCGTGCGACCGCCACCACATGCGCGTAAGCCGCTCCCGCACCAGAACTCCGAGCCCAAAGGTCTCATCTCGATCTACTCAAACCAGACTGGCGCCGAGCGTGATGAGTGCGAGCGCGTGCGCAGTCTCTCGAGCGCCGGTGGCTTCAATCCGATGCTCTTGACTGAGCAGCGCCTGCAGCAGCGTGAGCACGACCTCATCTCGTACGCCACGGAGCACGACCTCGTCTTGGACCCGTCGTCGGCACTCACAGCAGCCGACATGAACAGCATCCTCCGACCGCCTCAGTCGCTCGATGCGTGGCGCCAGAGCGACAAGAAGAGTCCTGACGGCGACAGCAGCAAGAAGCCGCGGCCGCAGTCGAGCTTCCCGCCGCGTTGGAAGCAGTCGCGCAACTGCCACGTGTGCATGACGCACTTTACGCTCATGAAGCGGCGCCACCACTGCCGGAACTGCGGGCAGAGCGTCTGCGGCGGCCACTCGACGAACCGCGTCGCGCTGCCCAAGTTTGGGCTGCTCGATCCGCAGCGACTGTGTGACAAGTGCTTCCTCATGGGCCACTTCATTGCGCCATCAGCGCTGCCGCCAGGGAGCGGGAGCTTTGGCGTCGAGAGCATTGGGAGCGTCCCAAGCAGCCACCCGAGCAGCCGCCACACGTACGCACCGCAGTCGCAACAGCAGCAGCAGCAGCGGACGTACACTGCGCGGTAAAGGGCACTACGTCTGCGCATCGAGTGCGGTTGCAAGCACTCGATGCGCATGCTCACTACTATCATCACACACACACACACACTTTTACACGAGCAGCGCTCATGGAGCTGCTCGGTGTCCTTGCATGTCGTGCGTCTACTCTTAATAGAGCGCTCTCTCGCCTCCTCCTCAATGGAATTGCTCAGTCATCGAAATTGCACCGACGTGATGGCGGACGATCGCAGCAAGAGCAGCAGCGCTGCGCACGAGACAGCGCCAGAGGAGCCAGGCTGCTGGCAAAAGAAAGCTGCGTACGTCCTGTGACGCGCTACCGTGTCTATGCGTGTGCATGTACTGATAGATAGTGTGCGTGGATGCGAGCAGGTACGAGCAGTGCTTTGATCAGTGGTACAAGGACGTCTTCTTGCAGCAAAAGGCGCATGGCGAAGCGGGCTGCCGCGACGAGTACAAAGCCTACTGGAACTGCTTCATGGTGCGTCTGCACGCATGCTCTTGTGCTTGTCTCTCTCTATATGTGAAGGACTCTCACGCATCATCTTGATCGCCAACTGCGCGACAACAGAAGGAGCTGCGGAAGGACAAAGTGCTGGTCGACGGCATCAAAGGCGTGATGCCGCAGGAAGCGAAAGACCGCTGGACAGCAAACATAGAGGCGCACGACGCAGCCGAGCGCAGTCGCAAGTGACACTCGTCGATTGATGAACCACAGACCCATTAGCTCTATCTCGCTCTCGCTCTCACTCACTTGCGATGTCCCTACACTCGCCTTGGCTCAGCGCTGGACACCCGCCCACTTGGCCATGATGTAGTCGCCAAAGCAGCCAGTCGCGTCCTTGACCGTGCCATCCAACAGGTTGTTGAACGCCTGTGTGCTCGCACCGCGGTTCCCGCCAATGCGGTTGCTCGGCTGCGCAGGGATCACAGCGTCGTAGTCTGGGTAGTAGAAGAACACCATCGAGTACCGCTCGCGGTCATCTGCAACGACGCGGTGGATCGGCGATACACACGCACCGCCAGTGACGAGCGAGAGGTAGTCGCCCGCGTTTGCCACGAGCGTCCCAGGGACGTACGGCACGTCGATCCACTCGTCGTTGTGGTAGATCTGGAGGCCGCCGACAGGATCCTGGAGAATGAGCGTGAGGAAGCCCCAGTCCGTGTGCGGACTCGAGCCAATGAACTCCAAGCCGTCTGGCGCCGGCGCACCGAACGTCGCGTACGGGAAGTAGTGGAACGCGCGCATGATCGAGATCGTGTCGCCTTTGTTGCAGAACTGGTCGAGGAACCCGGCGTTCGCGTACAGACTCTGGCTCAAGTGGCGCGAGACACTGCGCGACGCTGCGACCATGTGGCTGTAGAACGTATTGAGCGTCGCGCGGTCCGCGTCACTCCAAGCCGAGTGTGCTGCGCTGTCTCCAGTCGTCTTAGCGGCTGTTGCTGGCCACACGTTGAGACCCTGGAGCCCGTTCGCAAACGCAGTCGTGGGGGTCGTCGGGTCCCACTCGTAGCCGTACGAGAACGCCTCTTTGACTTCGATGCGCTCAGCGCTGCCGCTCTCTTTGCCAATGCCAATGTACCCGCGCGTGAAGCCCTCGCCGTTCTGGACGACAGGGATCGACGCTTTCGCAGCGTCAGGGAGCGCAAAGAACGACTGTGCGCTTGCGAGTGTTGCGCTCTCAAGTGCACTCGTGATGCCGTGTCCTGAGTTGGAGCAATAGGAGACAGTAGCATACTGTTAGCTGCAGTAGATCCCAATAGATCACTATGTCATGAGCAAGCTAGCTATCAGAGCGTCTCCTACGCACACGCACATACCCGTGAGGTAGCAGCAGCCGTACTCTTCGAACGCCCGTGCGAGCTTGTCGCTGTGCGCGTCGTCGTCGAGCGAGATGATCGGGAGCGACTTGGTACGCGACACTGCTGCGTTGCTGTCCACAGACGCAGAGCTGCCTGCACGCACGTGGTTCACTTGCTGCCAGCGACGCAGCGGCGTCTGCGCGCGGCGCGCAAGCGAGCGAGCGCTGCGCCACATCTTCGATGCGTTCCGGTCCTCGCGTTCTCCCTCATTGTGATGCGCATCACATATTTTCGTCAAATTCAGTGTCTTCATTTATACACTTATTTCTAGTACAAACACACCAATCTATTTGATGCGCTTTTGAAAATCCTCTATCAAGCTTGCAGTACACGAAACGACGCGAACTCAGCAGCAGCAGCAATGGTGGCGGCACCGCGGCGCAACATGCTCACAGGCGCATCGGACTGGCAACGCGAAGAGAAGCTCAACCAGCAGCGCGACTACGCAGCGCGGCTGCAAGAGCAAGTGAGGCTCAAGAATGCCGCAGCCGAGCAAGCGAAGGCGCAAAAGCTCCATGAGCAGCGTCTCGAGCGCGAGATGGTGGTGCGTCGCAACACTCGTAGCAGTGTCGGTAGTCTTGTAAGAGTGTGCTGAGGATGCCGTGTTCATGTCGGCGGCGTCACGCAGGACCGCGAACGAGCAGCTAATACCAAGCAGCGATATCAGCAACCGGCACAGCAGAACCAGTCCCCACCACCACAGCAACAACAGCAACCAATGAACCAGCAGCAGCAGTACCACTCGTCTAACAAGTCTCCCACACGTGCAGCATCGTTCCCATCGTCTGAGCCTGAGATGCACTATGCGACTGCAGTTCTCGGTGGCTCTCCCACCAAGACGCAGTAGCTTGCGAGTCATCCGCCATCGGGACTCCAGAGCTTTGGCGGTGCTCCGCCACCAGTTCAGTCCCCAAGCGCAAGTCTTGGCACCGATCCTCATCACTTTAGCCGCACTGGCAACATACACAGCTTTGCTATGAACCATGCGAGTGGTGGAGGTAGCTCACCTCAAAAGCTCCACTTCACACCACCGCCAGCACAGCCAGCGACGTACTCGTACTCGTTCTCAAACACACCATCGATGTTCGAGGCGCTGCTGCTCGAGAGCGAGCACGCAGCAGCAACGCGCAGCGGCAGCAAGTTCTACGAAGCTCTTGATGCGCTGCAGCGGCTTGGCACAGACGTGCGCGAATAGTTGACGAGCTGTGCATGCGTGTGGCTGCGGTGGTGACACTGGTAACTGAGTGTGAACCACTGCGTATGTGTGCGTGTACGCAGATGGATCGCGCGTGCAAAGAGCGCCAGCAGACTGCTCATGTAAGTGCATGAGCGAGCCCGTGTCTGAGCACTTGACTCTGCCTGCATCTCGTTGACTAACGTCATCGTCTTGGACAGCACGCGTACGTCAAGCCAAACTTCATGCTGCAGCTCGAGGTGCAGTCACCCAGCAAAGTCACTGCAGCAGCTCCTCGATCTCCTGTGCGGACTAGCTCAGGCTCACCACTGAAAGGAGGCAGTGGAAGCTTTGGGTCATCGCTCCGAGCACAGCTCTCGCGCTCAATCAGCGGGTTTGGACAAGAGCCGCAGTACGAAGACCAGGCAAACAACGATCGCGGTGATCACGACGACAACGAAGAGCTGGAGCTCGGACTCTCAACACTATGGACTAGCAGCAACCATGGTCCTGAGATCGAGTGCGTCTTGGCTCTAGGACGGCTGTGATGGAGCTACATGCGCATTGTGCCTCTAGACTCACAACTGCTGTCACTTGTATGTCTGTCTGAAGTGGACTGAGCGGCGAGAGCGTGCTGATTCCACTTGCAAAAGCACGTTCCGACCTCTCGCCAACTCGACGAGACCGATCGCCTGTGTGCGCCAGTGAGTCACCATTGCACTCACCAGCTCTGCGTCACCACAGCGAGCTCCTGGCGTTTGCTAGCAGCAACACGACGCAGTGATGCACATCCAGGTAGCTAGCGAATGACTGAGAGCCATTGAACGAACGCGCAGCCGCAGTTGTTGTCTTTGACGATCGCACTCCATAAGATCCAAACGTCGTGGCGGCCTCGATGACTCTGTCTCTGTCTGTTGCTTTGAGCGTCTGAGTGCAACGCCTGGGACCATTCGCGTGTTCTTACGAGTGCCGACGGTAGAGTGCATCTGCTTTCTCTGGTGCGCTGTCGTCTGCGCCTTTGCGCACCTGCGTGACGATGCTCCCGAGTGGCTGGAGCGCGCTCTTCTTCATCTGGATCCCAGGACAGACCTTCCCACCGCACGAGCAGCTACGTCGTCGATCGAGACGTCATGCACAGCACCATCGAGAGAAAGAGAGAGAGTGAGACCTTGTGAGACGCATCGTCATACAGACGCATAGATGCATGCACCACTCGTACCTCAAGCCGTCCCAGCGCCACTGCCCAACGACTGCGCTGCAGGCGCTGTTCGGACACCGGATCGCACCCGACTGGCTCTGTATTACTGCGTCGAGGAACCACGTCTGCGGCTCGATGAACCACTCGTCGCACGCGAGCATCGCGAGTGCACTTGCGTCTGCAGCAATGAGGTCTGTCACGAGCGCCGTGCTTCCGTCATCGCTTGCGCGCTCGAGCGTCTGGAGTCCGCGCTCCCACGCCAGTTCGTTCTCGCACAGGACGAGCGCATCGAGCAGCGGTGGCGCGTCATGGAGACTCGCAGCGCCATCCATCATGACGTTTGCGCGCTTCTTCTCATCTGCTTCAGCCACGTCGCTGCTGTCGCCAGTATGGTGGCGATGCTGCTGCTGCTTGTGCTGCTGCTTGCTGCTGCTGCTGTCTTTGAACATGCGCTTCGTCGCAGTAAGCGCTGTGAGCGTGCGCCAGAACTTGCCACTGCTCTTGCTCGCATGGCCGCTGCTGCCGTTGCTGTGAGGCTTTGTCGCGCTGTCGTCGCGCTTCTCGCACCGCGCGTCCTGAAGCTTTGCTTTGTCTTTCTTGAGACTCTTGAGCACGCCACTAGAGCGCGTGGCGTCACTTTGGCTATCACTTGCTGCGCTCTTGTCGCTTCGACAGCTCGTTAGTGTCCCAGCACTCGCATCAGTCTGCACATCACTTGTAGCAGTAGGAGTACCGCTCGCGCCTGCTCGCGGGGTCGACTTGTCGGACCCTGTTGGAGAGCTCACGCTTGGACTCTGCGGCCGAAGTCGGAGCTTTGCGAGCAGCGGCTTCTTCGTCGTTCTCTTGGGAATCATGTCGCTACCTGGCGGTGGTGGCGGTGGCGGCGCGAGCACGGACGGATCGATCGTTGGAGGCGGCTCTGCCACCGGGGTGTCTCGACTGCTGCTAGTACTGTTACTCTCGACCTCGTCTGCCGGCTCGTCGACAAAGCTCCATGCGTCTTGCGGCGGTGCTTTGCGTGTCGGCGGCGACGTGACGGGCGACCGCACGCTCTCGAGACTCGACAGGTTTAGATGCGACGCAGCGCTGTGCTGCACGACTGCGCTGGCGCAGAAGAGGTGCTCGCCGCACGAGCGACAGCCAAAGCGCGAGCCCATGGACCGGAGCGCTGGCACGAACTGCGGGGTCGCTGACGCTGTGAGCGGCAGCGAGAGGCAAAAACCGCTCGGGAGCGTCCCGTCGAGCATGCCGCGGTCGTCGCAACCAGCTGCTGCTTGGCGCTCGAGCTGGAGTGCGCGGATGCTCGTAGACGGATGAGGCGGTGTACCAGGCACTGCTGCGTGCTGTCTCTGCTTGTGCTGCTGCGACTGCGACGATGGTCGGTGCTGCCGTCGATGGGACTCGAGCGCTAACGTACCGTCTGCACGGCGCTGCGCAAACGCGCTCAACTTGCTCTGGAGATGGAGCTGATGGGCGTCAAAGACGTTGCCTTTCGCGCGCTCGAGGCACCGGAGCTGGGCTTCAAAGCCCGTGTTGAGTGACACGACGGGTCGGAGCGTCCGCACGTGCTCCGCTGCAGCCTCGAACGAGAGCTTGTCTTTGAGCATGAGGTACGCGATCGCAACTGCAGGCGATCGAGACCGCCCACCAGCGCTGCCGTTCACAGATACGAGCCATACCAGACGTGAGCTCATGCTGCTCGTATTGGTCGAGTCACTAGAGCAGACAGTATCAGTGAGTGCATGGACGTACCAGTGCACGAGAACACCGCCAGCATCGACGCCAGCTTGGAGAAACAGCGTCGCGACAGGGAGACAGCTGAGCAAGTTGGAGTAGTCTTTATCGCGGATGCTCACGCTCAAGTACGCAAAGTCGCCGGGGAACGTCGCGTAGGCGCCTGCGAGGTTCAGGATGCGCGTGATCTTCTTGGCTTTGAGCGCGTCGACGTTGAACGCTGCGTGGATCGAGCCGACAAACAGCCCCGGTGCAACTTCGATCGGAACGTTGTCCTGCACGATCGCCGCTTGGAGCTTCAGACCTGGCGCTTTGCCCATGCGCATGACATTGATCGACTATGCAGCAGTAGCAGCAGCAGACGCAGCGACTGAAGAAGTGTGATCGAGCGAGCGAGCGATCGCGCCGACTCGATATCGCAGCAAAGAAGTCGCTTGAGTTGGCTAAAGATAGCTTCGGTGCGCGAAACGGCGCGATCCTGGCACGAGCAGCTCATTTTGAAGTTTGTATCGAACAGCATTTGACTTGACGTTTGTATGGTGTTGGTACAGATCACGACACAGCGAGACAGATCCAGGGACATGGATACAAAGGACAACGTCATGGCTTGATGTGACGCAAGTGATGGATGTGGTAAATAGACGATACACTGCAGGTTGCTGTCGCTAGCAGATGAGGTGGCTCATCGTGACGTTCAAGTACGTGAGGTGGTCCACGACGCTCGTACAGCCAAACGGCGAGCACGCATCCGAGCACGTGAGGTCTTCGCCATGCTCTGCGTCGCAGAGCGTGTAGCTCGACTGGAACTGGTCGTAGAACACCTATGGGCATACAAACAGTAGCAGCTGATGAGGACAGAGGCACAGGTTCACACAAAAAACTACACACGACACACGACACACGACACGTACCTCTCGCGTCGTGTGCTCAAAGCCAATCCACGTCGGCGGCAAGTGCGGCACGACGTCGCGAAAGTGCGTGATGCGGAAGACGTCGATCGTTGCGTTGTGGATCATGGCGCTAAAGTCCGCATTCCCAACGCGCGGCTCGCCGAACGAGTAGAGCGCATCGACGACGATGCCGTCGAGGAACGTGAGCTCAAACGTGCAGATCGCAGCGACAGCGGCGCCGAGCGAGTGGCCTGTGACCATCACGCGCGCGTCTGGGTACGCAGTCAAGAGCGTCTGGACCGCAGGTACGAGCTGGTCGGCAACCGACCGGTAGACCCAGTAGAAGCCTTGGTGGACCTTCACGCTCGGGTACGCGTTGTACGCGCGCTTCTTGATGAACGTCATGTTGTCGATCCAGTTCGTGAGGTCTATGCTGCCGCGGAACGCCACGACCACTGCGTGGTACTGCGGACTGTAGCCCACGAGCCCTTGGAAGTTGTCTTTTGTGTCTTTCACGACCCGGACAGCAGTGAGCTGCGGCACGAGCGCACATGGCTGGCAGCTCCAGTTGCGAATGTGCGGCTCTTGACAGTACGACACAGACGTCACGTGCGCGAGGTACAGCGCAGTGGACTCGTTGTACTCGGCTTTGGTCGTGTTCGGGTCGAGATACAGCGCAGCGGACGGGATCACACTGTCGACTGCAGGCATGCGCACACACGCACAGAGCACTAGCGTTACGATATATGAAGTTGTGCATTGCAGCTCGATCTACACAGTGTCTTACCTGCGCGTCGGATCGATGGTGCGCTGCTACTGCTTGATGGCACATGGCTGTCGTTTGTATCGTGGAACCACGCAAAGAGCGCGCGGAGACTGAATGCAGACGTCGGAGCGAGTGCAGTACCAGTCGCGGTTGTCATTGGAGCAGCAGTTGTCGATGCAGCGAGCGCGAGCACGGCGAGCCAGAGCAGTGCGGTAGCGAGTACTGTTGCAAGCGCGACGGTGCGCATTGCAATGCGGCGCGTCGCTGCGAGTGGCGCAGTGAAGA
The DNA here is from genome assembly GCA_023333735.1 of Globisporangium takayamanum. Lineage (NCBI taxonomy): Eukaryota > Oomycota > Peronosporomycetes > Pythiales > Pythiaceae > Globisporangium > Globisporangium takayamanum. Next base: position 10,318 of record JAASFL010000298.1, read on the forward strand.
CGCGACTGCTGACACTGCTGCTGCTATGTGTGCGCTGCGCAGACGCCATTGCGTTCGCGGCCGTGGCGATGGTCAAAGATCTCGGCGTCGGCGAGTTCGCGAGTGCGCTCGTCGATGGCATGCAGCAACGCCGGCGATGTTCTCTGGTGACGCCTTATGGATTGAAGGCAGGTGCGTCTGCTGGTCGTCTGCAATCCCTCGCATACGTCACTAGCGAGATTTATTAATCGCCAACATTCTGTGTCAAATGCAATTGACCATTACTTGGCTCGCATCTGCTGTGTAGATGCACACTCGCATCGAGCGGCAAATCAGCGCGTGACACCACCAAGTCAAGCTTGATGACCTCACTTTCCAAGACGACACCAACGACGACTGAATGGAGCTGCCTGCTGCTGCTGCGTCGACTGTGAGCAACGCGGCCGTGACGTCTGCGGTGCTCAAGGAGCTCGCGGCGCTCAGCCGTCAGTCGCCCGAGCCGTGCCCGAACGCCGACGTGCTCTGCGCTACGCTCGCGACGGTCTCGCAGTGCTACACAGTCCCAGTACCGAGCCACTCGGCCGGCGCGATCGACGCTGCACTGCACCAAGTGCGCCATGCGCTCCAGCAGCACCGCTTGTTCGCTGAAATCGACGCTGCGGTTGTGTACACACCGACACAGCGCGAACCGCTTGAGCGCGGATTGCGCCTGCTCTGGTCGCACGCGACGACGTACAAGCTCCACAACGCACTGATCGACATTGTGCGCACGATCGACTCGCTCCCACGCGCGATTGCGTTCTGGAAGAAGCTCCGCCGGCACCACGTGCGCGCGATGATCCAGAAAGGACCGCTCGAGTGGCTCTTGCCAGCGTACGTGTGGCTCTCGTTTGCTCGCTTGGCTTGGCTGAGGACAATCGCAATGACTGCAAGAGCTGATACGTGCGTGCGCCGTCACTAGCTCCGAGCAGATCACGATCGACGAGAAGATCCAGAGCCTCGAAGCTACGCTCGAAGAGCACTTGGTACGTCGAGATCGTTGCCTATTGATGTAGTTTTGTGTGAGGAAGAGCACTCACACAACGTAGAAAAAAGTGGGCATGCTCAAAGAGCAGACGACCAAGTCGATGGGGAGCTTCAGCGACTACGCGCAGCTCGCAGGCGACATGCGCAGCGGCATGCGACTCTTGGAGCTCACGTACAGCACGTACGGCATTGCAGTGCCTCGGAAAGGCCACGGCGCGTTCATGAAGATGGAGTCGCTCCCGATCTTTTCATTTGAACTCGGTACGGACGTGTTGATATGGCGGCGTCCTACAAGTTGCTGAAGCGATGCGTGAAGATCTGATCATGTGGCTATGTCTACTGATGTCTTTACGAATGACAGGCGACAAAGTCTTTGGAGCAGACGACGAGCGCATTGCGACTGCTGGCGACGTCCTCGCGTCGCTCCAGCGCCTCGAAGACAATCTCAACCGCTTCAAGCGCGCGCAGGACGACTTTGCTGTGTGCTTCCAGACTGCGATGGCGCCGTGTCGCATTCCATCGAAGCTCCAGCAGCGGTGCGTCCGAATGCGGCCAAAGGCGTCATGAGTGAACTGATTCATAGCATTCTCACACGACCTTGCTGGATTGTGTGTCTGTAGCTGGCTCCACGTGACAGTCGCCGCGCTGTGCGTCACGACTGGGAGCATCTGGGCGCTGAACAACCAGCGCGAGTTCCAAGCCGCTGCGAAGACGTTCCGCATCGCCGTGAACGAGTTCCTGAACGAGCACATGATCGAGCCGATCCAGTACGTCGTTGCTGTCATAAACTACTATTGTGATGAGTCCCTCGTTTGACTGACATGGCATATTGTGGGTGGTTGCTTCAATCAGAGCGATTGTCGGTGAAGTGATCTTAAACCAAAAGCCGGAGATCCAGGACCCTGGCGCGCTCCTCGACACGAAGCTCAGTCTCCAGCGCATGCTCGCCGACTTTGTGCGCGACACAAACCCAAACGCGACGAAAGAAGAGCTCGCGCGCGTGATGACAGAGATGGACATGTCAGTCGTGTCGCTTCAGTACGAGAAGCAGATCTCGAGTGCGCTCAAGAACCTCATGTCTGGCGACATTGTGCGCATGCTGCTCATCCAAGTGCAGTTCATCAAGAAAGAGCTCATGGTCGCCATGGGCGCGATCGACGAGCTCATGCACGCGAACCAGCTGAACCTGCAGATCATGGCGACGGTCCCGACGTTCATTGTCTTTGGCGGGCTCTACGCACTCGCGAAGAACATCTTTACGTACATCTACAAGCGCACGAGCGAGCGACTGTTCTACGACCCGAGCGAGATCGCAGGCTTCTTGCGGACGAACCTCCGCGACATTGAGCGCTTGCTCAACAAGCAGAACCACGGCGACCCGAGCGGCGTGCAGCTCGGCGTGCGCGACCTCGGGTTCCTCATTCTGCTGCTGCACCAGCTCCGCGACATCTTTGAGAGCTACAAGGCGTTCTTCCACGAAGACGAGCACGAGCGCTTTGAAGAAGACCTGAACGACTTGATTGAAGAAGGGCTGCTCGTGTCGCAGCAGCTCGCGGTCATCCAGCGCATGTACCACTCCCACCCGTTCCTCCAGAACACGAGCAAGCTCTCGGCGCGCTCGCTCTTGAGCTAGTGCGTGCGTCTACAACATTGGCAAACTAGCGTAGCTACAAGTGTCTGTCTTATGCGAGCTGGTAGTCCTGTGGCGAGTAGTACTCGGCGAGCAAGCGGTAGATGTACGACGGCTGGTGCGCGCCAGTGTTCGTGATGTACAGACTCACAAACTCAGGCGGGACGTAGTCGTACGCAGGGTTCAGGACCTCAAGCTGGCGTCATGCATCCATCCATCCAAGCAATGCACCGACGTCCGAGTTAGCCTCCTGTCCATGTCTCGGTCCACAGAGCTGGACACAGCAACAGAGACAGTGTTCGTAGGATGAGGACGTACGTTCTCGACCGTGTCTTCGTAGTTGTAGATGTTCGATGGCGCGAGGAGATCGTTGAGCACGTCAAGGTCGTGTGCGTAGAGCGGACAGAGCTTGATCAGACCGGCAACGCAGACAACTGGGACCGAGTACTTCTTCGCTGCGAGCGCAATGTTCTGAAGCCCCGACTGCGCAATGAGTCCGCCGTTCGCAACGACAGCGGCAGCTGGCACGACGACTTTGTTCACGCGCGCCATCATCGCAAAGACTGCGCTGTCGGGAATGACAGTCACGTCAATGCCGTGCTGCGCGAGCGAGTGCGCCATGCGCTGACCGTTCAGCGACGGCGCAGACTCGACGACAATCACTTTGAACTGCCGCTTCTTCGCAGCCGTGGCGAGGAACTCTTCGACCGACGTCGACTGCCCAAATGTCAGAATCACTTCACTGCAAGTGCATACACAAACAATGAGAAATAAATAGTTGCACAGTGTTTGTGTGAGCATAGCGCACACGTACTCGGCGTGGATGTACTCCATGGCTTGGTCCGCGATGTTCACGTGGAGACTGTCGATCTCATCGATCAGCTCGGCGATGCCTTCGCTCACTGACTGTAGTGTCACACATACAGGTCTATGAGCAGCACATCCAATACAATTGACTGCAAGCGCAAGTGAAGACGTACGAGCTTGAGATCGGCGATCGGGAGCGAGAGGTCCGTGTCTGTGCCAGGCGTGAGGATCGTGCCGAGCGAGCGCGACTGGTAGCTGTGGCTGCTGTTGCTACTCTTTGGCGGCGCATCGACGTGCGCTGGTGCTGTCGTTGGCTGCATCTTCAGTGCGTTCACGTACTCTTCGCGAATGATGTAGAGCACGCGGCGCACGACGTTCCCGATCGCGAGCTCTAGCGATTTGACACAAGCGATAGACCAGGAGCCATGACCATCAGACGTAGGAGTAGCTATGGACGCAATCGGCTGGTTGACTGGTAGGCGTACCGTGCGAGTGTGCCTTTGTGAGCATGTGGCCGAGCTGGCGGACCTTGTCCATGATCTCGCCAGCCGTTGACCACTCGACAGTCTCGAGCTGTGGATGTGCAATGGAAACGAGAGCGAGCCGCGTGAGCCGTCATGCGCACATATATAGAGCCACTAGTAGTGATAGAAGCAATAGCGCAGACGCACCACTTTGCTCAAGAGCATCGTCGTCTTCTTTGCTGTGTCGTACGAACCTGTCAGTTGGCTGCATGCACGGGCGCAAAAGGGTTCGAGGTGAGCAGTGCGTCCTAACACCTGTAACAAGCGCCAAGAGAGAGAGAGACGCACCGACGCTTGAGGCTCAGCACGAGGTCATCGACGCTCGCGCGCACAGCGGGCCACTCAGCCAGCCACGTCTTCAGCTCCGCCATCTCGCTCGATCGCTTCTTCGTGCTTTCGCTTGCAATCACTGCAAATGTATGGCCACCAAGTCTGCCATACATTGTGTGAGATACAAAATCACAAATACAAGTGTCTAGATTGATCGAGAACAACGTATGACGTCTTACAAATCATTCTGAAGCACTTGACACAAGCGCTTCGAGCACAAGAAGCAGCAAACGCGCGAAGAGCTACGAGCACGTGAGTGCGTGTGTGAGCGTGAGTGACAGCGCACAAGACGAAGCAGGACCGTCGCGATGGAGGAACTGATGCGCGTGATGGCCGCGAAGAAGCGCGAGGCTGCGCTGCTGCAGGCGCAGAAGAAAGACAAGTACTTGCGTCGTGCCGAGGTCGAGACGATCTTGCTCGAGACAACAGCAGCGCATGAGAGCAGCAGCAACAGCAACAGCGCTGCAGGAAACGATGCACAGCAGACAGATGATGCGACGCTGCAACAAGCGAGCAAGAAGCGCAAGCTCGACAGCGAGACACAGCAGCAGCAGAGCAACAACAACAAAAACAACAACAACAACGGCACCACACTGGATGAGAGCGCCACGTTCACGCTGCCGTGGGCTGAGATGAAGAAGCGCTTGCGCGAGTTGGGCGAACCGATTCGGCTGTTTGGCGAGACCGAGCAAGCGCGCATTGATCGCTTGCGCAAAGCCGAGCACACGGTCGCTGTGCGTCAAGAGGACGCACTCGGTGAAGGTCACCGCACGCGCAATCGCTTCGTTGGCCACGACGACCAGGAGCAGCAGGACGCCGCAGAGCACGCTGACGACGCAGCAGACGACGCAGAGGACTTTGACGACAGCAGTCGACGCAATGGCGATCGCAGCGGTGCATCATCATCATCAGCGAAGCGGAGCAGCAACGCTGGATCACGCCACTCGGACGCCAATACTGGCAGCAATACCAATAATGGTGACAATACCAATAATGGCGACGACGACGACGACGAGAGCGACTTGGACAAGCTCGTGTACCGCTTCTTCAAGGGCATGCTCCAGTCGTGGGAACGCGACCTCGCGAACCGTCCGGACCACGTGAAGCGCACAGCGCAGGGCAAGATCGCAACGAAGACCATGAAGCAGTGCAAAGACTACATCCGCCCGCTGTTCAAGCTCTGCAAGCAGCGCGACGTGCCGCCTGACATTCTCCCAAACTTGGTCGAGATCGTCAAGTTCTGTCGCCAGGGCGAGTTCGTGATGGCGAACGACGCGTACATCAAGCTCGCGATTGGGAATGCCGCGTGGCCGATTGGTGTGACGATGGTCGGGATCCACGAGCGCACGGGACGTGAGAAGATCAACTCGAACAAACAGGCGCACGTGATGAACAACGAGTCGCAGCGCAAGTACCTCACGTCAGTCAAGCGTCTCATCTCGTATGCGCAGTCGATCTCGAACGTCTTGCCATCGAAGAAAGTCGTGTCATAGCGCCAAGGACAAGAGAGAGTGCGAGACATTGTGATAACAACAGTGTTGGCAGTTTCACAGAAAGAGTGCGCAGCAGTACAAACACACCTCGATACAAACAGAAAGACAGCGCACGAAGTCATGCTTTGAGTCCTTCGATTACGAGGATGCACGAGTCGTCCTCACTCACTCACTTTGGTGGCTCTTGCTTCATGAACGGCGGACCACCTGGCGGACCATTGCCACCGCCACGCATCATTGGAAAGCCACCACCGCCTCGAAACGGAGGTGGACCGGACGGGAAGCCGCCGTGAAATGGCACATTGCCACCACCACCGCCTCCTGGTCGCATCTGTCCCTTTTGCGCAAGGAAGTTGCGGTAGTCGTGGTGGACGCCTGCGAGGAGCTCACTCGCGAGCTCGCACGCAATGCGGAGACTCCGCTCGTTGTCTGCCGACACGAGCACAACAAGTGGTTCGTGCTGCTCTTCCACGCCGCTCTCTTTCGACCCAGAGCCACGACCGCGCACGCGGACCTTTGCATTCCCACCGGCTTCAGCCATGATGCGCTTCATGTTTGCGCCTGCGTGGCCAATGATCCGGCGCGTGACGTTGAACTCGTTGTCGTTCTCGATTCCGACTGGGAGCTTCTCGAGTAGCGGCGCATTCGGATCACGCGGTCCAGCGCCTGGCGGCATCCCACTAGCGTTCACGAGACTCGGTGGTCCAGTCGCGAGTGGTCCACCGCCAACACCACCGCCAGCCATGTGAGGCGGTGGCATCCCGCCTTTTGGTGGCGCAAACATCGGTCCGCCACCGCAGCGCTCAGCAAACACGTCTGCGAGTCGCTGCGTGAGTGCGAGCGACAATGGACCGACAGACGCGCCGCGGTCGCCAAATATCTGCTGGAGCTGCGGGTCTGCCGATGAGATCGCTGGCGCATTGAGCATGACAGCGAAGCGCACTTGCACAGGCAGTGGCGACGGCGCTTGCGGACCTGCAGTGCTAAACGCACCAGGGATCATGTTCGGCACGACTGGCGAGACTGCTTCAAAGACGCCGAGGACGTGTCGGTCCGAGAGGTTGAGCAGGAACAGCGGCGTCCCAGGCACAACGTGCTTCATCGCGACTGCTTCCTGGTCCTTTGCTAAGCCAAACACGAGGCGGCCAAAGCACTCGTCGATCGTCGCCGTCGTGCACGTGAACACAAAGCCTGGCGTCGTCGCTTGCCACCGCGGCGCTGGACCGACGCCAACGCCAAAGCCGCCTGGACCGCTGCGCACAAGACTCTCAGCAGCTTCACGGCGCCGCACGGCGAGCGCTTCTGCGCCGCCAGCGAGCTGCTGCTCGTCTTCGACCGACTTGTAGTGGAGCTTGATCGGCGCCTGGTTGAACAGCAGACGCACGAGCGCATGGCCCATGTCGGCGTCGAGCTCCATACCATTCGGACTGCAGGCAGTCGTGTCATCCAAGTGTGAGTGCGAGTCGTAGGACCACCTAGCGCATGAGCCAACGCACTAGACAGACGGACGTACCACTCTGGCACAGCCAAGTGCTTGTGCTCAAACTGCTGCAGACGCTCCCACGGACACTCGCAGATCCGGAGCCACTCGACGCTGAACGCACCAGACCACTGCGTCCGACCGTCGTGCTCGTACGGCACGATGCCAGCTGCGAGGTCTTCGCCCGTCTCTGTGCCTGCGTGGAGCATCGCGCCTGGTGCAAGTCGCACAACACCTTGAAAGTGCTTACTTGGACCGACCGTGACGATCAAGAACACGTCGTCGCTCGTCTCGGACGCGAGCTTGAGCGCCAGTGCAGTCGCTTGCGGCACACTCCACTTGCTAAAGTGCACCGAGTGCGCGACGTTGTGGTAGCTCTGCGACTGGACGAGAAAGTACTTGCAGAGCTTGTTCTCGTCTGGGAGCACGAGCGCTGGTGGCGCTGCTGCAGCGTTAGGTCCTGGCATTGGACCGCCACTGCCGGGCGGACCGCGGCCAGTGCGGGGTCCGTGATGGTCGTTGCGGTCATTGCGATCGCTGCGGCCCATCGACGCACTGTCTTTTGGGTCTTTCTCGCCCTTTGGGAACGGCCGCAGCTCGTTCTCGCCGTGGGCAAAGTGGCACTCGTCGTTGAACGGACAGTGTCCGAGCTTCTCCCAGTGCTTGCAGATCGCGATCTTGTAGAACTCGTTCACTGGCTGCGCCTTCCGCCGCTTCACGTTCTCTTCGTCTGCGACCTTGGACTGGAGCGTAAAGTCGGCGACGTCCGGACACTCTTCGCGCGCGAGCTTGATGTGGCTGGGCGTATGTATAGAGAGCATAGCGAGTGAGCAGGCGTATGTGGATGCCAGTGGAGAGCAAGAGCTGTAAGGACGAACGACGCACCGGTAGCGACAGCTCGCGCCGTGGGAACAGAAGCCCTGTTTGTAGAACGCGCACTCGACGCGCTCTTCGTCTGGGACGTGGCGAAATGGACACTCGGGCACTTGGCACTCCATGCCCCAGCGGCACTCGGGCATCTTCGACATGTCGTACTAGCGAATAGCAAGGAGAGGAGATCGAATGCACCAGCAATGCGTCAGTTCGCAGTTACGAGAGCAAGGCGATCAAATGGTGCGAGCACATGGACGTACCTGATGCAAGAACTCGCAGTTGTCGCCTTTCATGCAGAGCGCGCGGAGCCAGTGGCGACACACAACAGTGCCGCGCTTGAAATCTTTCCGGCCGCCGTGGCCGCCCATGTCGTCGTCTGCGCGGTCGATCGCTTCGTCCGGCAGCATCATCTCAAAGTCGAACGCGAGCGAGCGCTCCTCGTCTTCGCGCAGCAGCAGTCCGAGCACCATCGCGTCTCGTTCAGCGTGCGAGCTTGAGCTCGTGTGTGCGTCCACTTGCTCAAGCTTGCTGTGGTCGCTCAAACAGTGCGCAAGAATGGATAGTGAATAAACTAAGGTTTTGTGTGGTCGACATCTTAGATGGTGGAACACAATGTCTATAGCGATAAAACCGAGGAGCTCAAGTTTCTTCGAGAGACGACATCGTCGCAACCGACAAAAGCCAGCATTGAAGCGTCTTGGTGCAGGCGGCGTGGCACGAGCAGCAGTTGTGTGTGTGTGTGCGGACTCGCGAGCATGAGCGCGTCTGCTGCTGCTGTGACAGCGTCTTCAGCAGCAGAGTCGCGTCTTGCGACGTCAAACAGCGCTTCGCTTATCAGCAGTCCCAACAACCACAACAGCACGAGCAGCGAAGCCGACGAAGACGAAGATGCGTGGGCACTCGAGCTCGAAGAAGAGTTGGAGCTCACTGCTGGTGCGTTGTTTGTCATTATTGCTGCCACAACGGTGTGCTCTGTACTCACACTATCAAGCATGTGTGTGTTTGTCTGTTGGTGTTGTTGATGGCAGGCGATGCCCATAATGCTGTTATGAACAATGAGGACGAGTCGTCACTGCAGCTGTCGCAAGAGACCATGGTGCTCCAGCTCGTAAAGACACAGCAGTCGCAGCCGCCGTGTCGACCGAGCATTGCAAGCGAATTGCCGCAAGAAGTGCTCGTGATCGTCATGAGCTACGGTCAAGTCGGTCGCGTGTGCAAGTCTTGGAGCCTCGCGATGAGCACACGTGCGTATCTGTCATGTCCTTGTACAGCTACGACACTACTCTCCTTGTACTGACGTTTGTATACAACACTGGTAATGCTGCTGCGCAGTTGCTCGGCGCAAGTTCTCAACACGACTCAGTGCGATCCTCTTGCCGTACACTCCGACTGCTGCTGTCGTGGCACATGAAGTCGAGAGCGAGCTCTTTGACGTCCACGGCCAGAGCTTTGCGCTGCCCAAGTCGTACGGCCAAAAGGGGCGGCAGCTGCTGTTCAACCTCAAAGATACGCGCAACGCTGCATTGCGCGAGCGCTTGCTCTCGGGTGAGCTGCCAGCGCGCGCGCTCGTGCGCATGAGCGCAGCCGACATGGCGAACCCACAGCTCGTGCGGCAGCGCAAGGAGTGGATCAAGAAACGCACGCACGAAGTCATGCGCAGTGCACGCGAGCTCGACGGGTTCATGGAGTCGGACTTGTTTGAGTGCCGGAGTTGCGGCAGTGGTCGCACGCGGTATCGCCAGTACCGGCGCAAAGCGATCGTTGACCGCACGCGCATTATCGTGCTCTGTCTCTCGTGTCCCTACAGCTGGGAGCTCTGACTGCAACGACAACGACAACGACGACGATCGACAGAACCACAGAACCACAGAACAAATGGCAGCATGTACAGTTTCTTGATGCATGACCACATTTCCTTTTCTATTGCTTCATTGCGTCACGCTCACGGACAGAGAGCCAGCAAGGGCAAGTGCAACCAAGCGTGACGACAGCAGCAGTGGCAGCGAACGCACGCTATAAATTAAATTTCGCTCGCATGAGCAGCAGCTGCAAGCGATTGACCGACTCACTTGCTCACGTGCAGCAGCTGCTCACGCTTCTACCATCGCTGCTGCCTTTGCACTTCCACTCGCACGCACTCGCACATTCGCGCATTCGTTCACTCGCCGTCGCTCGAGTACTCGTCGTCGTCATCGTCATCATCGTCCGAGCCCGATGCGTGCGAGTCATTGTCGCGGTCATCCGCCGAGCGCACACCGTCGCGGATCTGCTGCAAACGCCGCTCGCGCCGCACACGCTCTTGGTACACGGCAGTTGCGATCATGCGCTTTGCGTCCGCATTGTCGACACTGTTGTCGCTGTACGAGACCTGTGAGAGCAGTGGACAGACGAGCTTGCCGATGCTCCGACCGAGCATCTCCATGCTCGCGCTCGTGAGGTAGTTCATCTCAATGCCGAGGAAGCGAAGGTGGCGCAGCTGCGCGCTCTCTATGGCGTACAAAATGTGGTGGAAGCTCGAGTCTGTGATCGTATTCCCGCCAAAGCAGAGCTCGACGAGCTGCGGCGCACAGCCGTCTGCGAGTGCGTGGCACACGCTGCGGACGCCGTCTTCACCGATAAAGTTGCGCCGCAAGTCCAAGCGCGTGAGCTTGGGACACACGCGCGCACGGAGCATCTGCGCGACTTTCGCAGCGCCGTAGTCGCCCATGCTGTTGCCAGGGAGACAGAGCTCTTCGAGCTGCGGACAGCAGCCGCCCATGAGCGTGTTCAGCAGCACGTCGGCTTCCCCGTCAGCTTCTTCGTTGGTAAAGAGACACGTAAGCCCCAGACGCGTGAGTCGCGGGAACGTCTTGCGCGCGAGCTGGTGCGCAAGTGCCAAGACGATCTGCTCGTGGTCGTCGTGCGTCACGACAAAACGCTGCGGGCAGTCGATCGCGCGCATCGAGAGCTTCCCAAACGTCATGCCGGACGACAGCGACACGATCTCGAGGTGCTGGAGGTTCACGCACTCGCGCAAGATACACGCGCTGCTGCTCGCGCTTGCGCGTGTTGCCAGTGCGAGCTGCACTGCATTGCAGCTCAGCTGAAGCGACGTGACAAAGCGTGGGACGAGCTCACACGCGGTGCGACTGACACTGCGGCAGCGCATGATCTGCGTCCCATCGACGTAGCTCCAGACGATGCGCGTGAGCTCTTCGTAGCCGCGAAAGAGGAAGATCCCGAGGTCGACTGGGCGGCGCGCGCGCTTGGCAGCAGGCGTTGCATCGAGCACTGCAGCGCCAGGGCTCATCGTCGTTGTTGACCGCTGCATCTCGTCTGCACTGCGCTTGTTGTGCATGAGGAAGCTGATGCCCGGCAGTGGACGGCCAAGTGGAGTGTTGCTGCTGCTAACAAGCGGCGAGCCCATGCCGGAGTGTGGCGAGACCAGCATTGCGCTTGCTGGCGTTGGGAGTGGGAGTGGAAGCGGTGGCACGAGTGGAAATGGCGTCGCTGGCGATGGCATCGCGGCAGTTGCGAGCGGCGTGACAAAGCCTGAGACTGGGATGCTTGGACCAAATGCAGCAGACGTCGGTGTGCCGGACCCTGATGCACCGCGCGGTCTTCGGTACGCATGTGCAGCACTTGGCGCTGGCGCTGCTGCAGTCGACGGAGTCGGTGCAGTCGGCGCAACAACAAGACTCGCTTTCGCGCCTTCGCAGTTATTCCCAGTGCTGCCGTTCTGGCGCCGGATCTTCTTGTTCACGATGCTCGCAGTCAGCGCCTGCACGCGCCGTGCGAGACTGTCCATGTTGCTGTACTCCATGAGCGACGCCGAGTTGAGGAAGATCAGCACTTCGAGCTTGCGTGCGAGTGCCCACGTCTTGGCATGCGCTGTTACGGCGTTTGGGTCCGTCGCATCGCCACTTGCAAGTGTACCAGCTGCGCTGCTTGCGCCGCCAGCAACAAGTTGCGCATTGCGCTTGAGCAATTGTCCAATGCGGCCGAGGATGTTGCGACGCTGGATCATGTGCTCGCGGCGCTGCCACGTGAGCGGCTTTGGGAGCTGCACGCCGCCAAACACTGCGCTGTTCGGGTGAATGCCGGGCGGCGGGAGGAACCGACGCGCGTCGTCGTCGTCTGCGTTCATGCCAGCAGCTGCAGCGTTTGCTATACCGGGATACCGCACGACTTGCGCCGTCCTTCGTGCCTCGGGGCCTCGCTGGTTTGTTTCTTTCTGCCGTTTGCTTGGCCTTCTACGAGCGCAGCTCTCGCTAATGCGTGCTTGTGCGATGTGCCTTGTACGAATGCTCCACACACGCGCGCGCGTGACCTTGGACAGACGTCGAGACTACTGCTGCTGCTGCTGGCTGCTAGCTGCTCGGCGCACGGACGACGTGCTGCCCAGTCGCTCTTCCGTAGCGCTTAGTGGCGCTCCACTAGCCTCGAGGTCGTGCTCGCGTTCGCGTTGCTTTGTCGCCGCGGCGGTTCTCGACGAAGCGCACGTCGTCTCGCCTCACTAGATGCGCGCAAAAGAAATTCCATTTGATTTGTGTATGCCTATGCTTGCGTACGTGCGGTTGCGGTGTCCCGGTCGGGCGAGGCGACGTCGGCAGGTGGAAAGCACGATCTCGATTCACTCTGTCCCTTGTTTTATTCAAGCTATTTGAGAGAATTAAGCAAGTCAACTCGTAATCTGCGACGTGTGCGCGACTTGATTTCGGGGTGGGCTGCACTTATCAACTACTACTGTCGATATTTTCAACCAGATGCCATAGTGAAAACTCGAATGTACTACTTGCGCGGCTGCCACGACCTCCTTCATGCCAATCAGCGTCAACTGAAACGGGAGCTGAAACTCGTCACTTGCTTGCTACAAGGGTCCATCGTCGTCTGAACTCGCTCTTCGAGCTTCACAGCAAGCTCTCACTCGCCTCGCTCGCGACATCGAGAGGAACGAGTTTCATGGAGCTTGTACGAGTGCTCTCGTTCGAAGACTCGAGTGGTCATGCTGTATATACCTCTCACAGAGTCAGTGTCGAACTTGCTATCTCGGACGATTCACTCCTCTTCCTCCTGCCTCTCTACTCCACGGTCCCAACAAGACTTGCCGCCTCTTCACTCAGCCGTCAGTCGCTGTTGCTATGCGAATCGCTGGATGCGGAATGTGTGAAAGTGAGGTATATCAAGGTACGCTTAGCGACCTACAATATCCGTCCGGGCGAGGGCTGCCTCGCTCGTCAGTCAGGTATGTACTTATACATGCATTCTGCCTCCCAGCGCTTGCACTCGTCGCTGGCGTTGGTGC